>JBBPMY010000244.1:0-22815 GCA_038090615.1 Phylloporus gajari | reverse complement strand
AAATGTGTATGAAGTGTGCAGTCTCTGTTGGGGCAGACTCAGGGGTAGTCTGCAGCTGCCTCCAAGACAGCTCTGTAGCCCACACCATGTGCTCTCTGAAGGTAGTCACAGAATGCTCAGACCCTGCCAAGAGAGGCTAGGCTGTTCTCATACTCCTCCCTGATGAACCTGAGTATCAGGGGCACATTCCAGTTTGGCTTTGCAGTCAACTCCTGTATGAGAGTGATGACCTTTGCTCGCCTCCCCCCCTTAGTCTTCAGGCTGTCCTTGTTTCTCTGCCATTTTGCACCCCACCACTCTGCAAGGTCTTGTGTGGAAAGGTGCCCCCCCAAGCCCTCTGTATACTCTGTCCACAGCTCTGTGATTGTGTGGACTGGCTGATATTAGTAGTATGGTAGCCAGTCCCCATCTTTCCATTCCCACTGATAGGCATCAAGTTGTGATCTGCCATAGCACCTCACAAGGGCTTCCCAGACCTGTGAGCATGGATCTGACAGCATGCACTTGGGAGTACCAGAGGAATGCTCAGGGTCAGGCACCAGTGGTAGAACAGGCATCTGACCCCCTGATAGAACTGGAATGTGAACCTATGGCAGGCTCAGAGGTGCACATAGGGCACAGTGGCTGCCAGCAGCTCCAGACATGAGCAGAGAGCCCTCAGCTCCAGGGATTGGGCTTGTCCTCATGATGGGGGGCCACTGCCCTGGGTACATAGGTGGGGCAAGATCTGATGTGGGTGGCAAGGACACAGCTGTGAGCCAGTAAGTGAGCTCAAGCACCATCATGCCAGGGGGCATCAGTCACTAACACATACCCTGTGATGAACTCCTGCTTGAGACCCTCTGACCCCTTGGTTGTTGGGTGAGCTCAGGAGGTGACATGTTCTATGAGGCAATGTGCCTCTGCACCTCATAGCAAAGGGCCTCATACCCAGCTCGCTGTGCCTGCTGCTCCAGCAACAGGTTGGTGACCATCTCTTGCAAGCTTGTGACAAGATACATAGGCAAGTTCTGAAAGGCAAGGCAGGAGGCCTCTTCAGCAATGGCAACCTGCTGTGCAGACTGGCCAGCAAAAGCATGGAATTACTGACTGTCAAATGGGTGAAACTGAAAGACAGGGAGGTCTGAGTAGTAAGAGTAGAGTATTGCACCATCCTGGAGCAGAATGGTGTGGAACCAGGTCAGAGCTGACAGAAACTGCTTCAATGTGATGTCAGTTGACAATGGTGACTTCTGAATGCAGTCCTGCAGTTCTGCCTGGGCTGACTTGATGAAGGGAAAGATCTGGCCCAACAGATCTTGGGGAGGGACTGCATGCATATCAGTGCCAATCTCATTGCCCACCATGGACAGCAATTTACCAAGGGAACCATGTGGGAGTGTGTACTCCTCAGGACGGTGACCATTGTACATCCCAGCCTTCAACAGGGCATTGAGTGGGAATGCATGGTCATAAACAGAGTTGAATGACCCACTCTCATTCCAACCACCAAGGGCCTTTGTACCGCTTGTGCTCATACCATGTACATACACAGTCAGCACTGCATAGTGGCAGCCTGCATGTGTCTTTTTTGTGATATCAATGTCATTTTTCTTATGCATGACTGTGATGCACTCATGGTGGTCTTCAGGGATGGCAGGCTCTCTTGTCAGCACAACACTGACAGGAAACAAGGCAGGAGACTCACTGTCATATGACATCTCTCTCATGATAGACCTAACATAGAATACATAGTTCAAGTACCACTCTTGGTGTCCATACTCACCATACTGCTTGTTGGTGAAGTCAGGTGCAAAGTTTGGGGGTGAGCAGTCAAGGATGTGGAAGTGTGTGAAGAACATGAGTGTGAGTGCTCCTACAGTACACAGTTCCACCTCATGGTGTCAGATGACACTATGTTTGTCTACCTACCTGTGCTGGTTGTGTTTTGCATTGTCTGCAAGAGCAGCAAGGACCAGTCATGAGATGAGCAACTGATGGGACACAGGAAGTCATGGTGGTCCTCACCTCAACCCAGGTGGTCTGGTCCAAGGGCATGATGGTTTGGAAGAGGTCCAACCACTAGAGCATCTGACAGCTCTTGCCTTGAAAGGCTGTTGCCACTGACAGGAGCAGCATTGCACAGTCACACAGACCAACAAAGACCTGCTGTTGTCCAGAGAACTCTCTCAATGCCCAGAGTGAGCATTGGAGGAGCTTCTTGTTTGTGTATGTATCTGTCATACACCTGGTCAGCAAGGCCATCACAACAGAGCATTAAGACAGAGCCTCCACCCACTGGAGGTGGTCCTGGCAACTTTTATAGCCTGCAACCTCTTGACCCTCTCTGGCTTGTTGTGCTTTGAGGCGGACTCAAAAGCCCAGATGTGTACATCCTTTCAAAGGCAGGTCCAGGTCTCATGGTCCCTGGGATGCTCGTGCTCATGATTGAGCTGGTAGTTCTCCAGCACATTGATGACCTGAGCGATGTAGGCCTTGCTGAGGGAGGAGCCCTTGATTGTCTATGTCTTGCTTCCATGCTTGAGCTGCAAAGGGAGGTCTGAGTCAGCCAAGTGGCCAGCATTGGACCCACTGGACACACCTTCTCACAGGTGGACTTGTGGTGGAGGAACACTGCAACCTTGACAGTGGTGACCAGGAAGGCAGGCAGTGCAGCTCATGAGGGATCACTCGTAGTGATCCACGATTGCTCCTGCTCGAACCATGCATGGTAGTTCTGGACCTGGCATGGATAGTAATAGTGTTTAAAAGTCCAGTTGCAGACTGATCAAAAGACTAGCAACTGGACTGGACTGGACTGGTCAGCAACTAGACTGCAGTTGCGAGTTGCCTGATTTCTCAGACAAAAGACTGCAGTTGCCAACCAGTTTCAACCGGTTGCAACCGTTGTACAGCCACACTACCTAATCAGGCAATGTTCCCCTAATTTTCTGTGATTTTTTGACTACTTTTACTATTTTTTGAGTGTTTTTGGAGGGTTTTTAAGTGATTTCTATATGTTATCATTGCAAATTAATATATTTAATGACAGAACATGATGTATAGACACTAATGAAAGACTATTTATGCTTGTGCAGGACAGGATTCACCTGTAAAACCAGTTGCAACCAGTCTTTTAGCAGTTGCAACCAGTTGCCAAAAGACCAGTTGCAACTGGTTTTTTTCAGTTTTTAGCAGTCCAGTTGCTTTATTTGGACCTCTAGGACCGGTCCTGGTCCGGTTGCCTTATTAGGAAGGTCAAAAACTGGACCGGACCGGACTTTTAAACACTAGATAGCACCTCACAGTGCCCTTGCCCTCCATCTCTTTCTGTCCAATCTTGATCTGGACATCATGGGTCTCCTGCTCTAGCAGTGCCAGCAAGCACTGCATGCATGGTGAGACAACTGCTGCAGTCACAACACTGCAGCCCCTCTCCTCACGGTGGGGTCTGGATGGCAAAGGGGAGGACAGCTGTCTGTCCACATGTGGGCTGGCTGGCTGGCCAGCAGCAGAGGGAGGCTCATCTGGCAGGCAAGCAAGTGCACTTGTTGGTTTGCTGCACATTCAAGCACACTTGGTGGCACCCTGTGATGGTAGGTCTGCAGGGAGCTGGGGTGATGAAGCATGTCAGGTGGATGCCATGTTGGGTTGGTTCAACATGCAGGACAGTGGTTGTGGGCACAGACAGAGTACTCCACTGCCTGACTCAGTGTTGGCTATTGCTGTTGAGGTTGCGAAGCTAAGGGACAAATGTGAAATGTGAAGAGAGTAAAAGGAACAGGCAGTGACTCACCTTGGCTAGCACAATGAGCAGTGCCACCTCAAATGGATGGACTGAATGGATCAAAAGGAGTGGGGGTGGCCAGTGCCCAAAATGTCCAATGTCTTTGATCATTCCATATGGAGGTGCAGAAACGTGGGGCAGAACAGAGAGAGCAAAAGAAAAAACAGTCAGCAAAAGAAATGATTGGAATGAATGAATGGCACACACTCACTGTTTGAAAACATCCCATCCATCCCTTCCTTGTGTTCCTTGCGCTTGTGGACACCCCACAAACCTGGGTGGTCAATGTGATTTGAGTAATCACAACAATCGCATGCGGTTTTTGCCCACTGGACTACTGCTCGCAGAGCAGGCACAAGTGGCCTCTGTAGGTCAGAAGTGGCAAGGGTGGTGGTTGGCATCCATCATTCATGATCCAGATCAGGTGTTGATGGGCGCAAGGCAGCACACAGCAAGCCACGCTTGAGTCTCATGTTGGTAATGACCAGTGTGACAAAGGGAGTGGACAGAACAGAAAAGTCACATGACCCCACATGTGCACCACTGCAGAGCACAGCTGTGGCACCCAAGGCCTGCCAGCGTTTTTTGACCTTAGCAAAAAAATCCCTGCTGCCACAGATGAGATTAGATAGAGATAGATTAGATATCGGGGTGGCTGTACCATAGGTTATTCCAATTGAGGCTCACAAATCACATCACATCATCACCATTGATCACATGTTAGTTAGGCCAGGGTGCGCTGCCTGGGGTCCCTGATTGCCTCTGCTCCCACCCCTGTCAGCTGAGCTCCCATGCCAGCTGGCAAGACATATACTGGTGTGTTGACCCCACTTGAGCCTAAGTGGGGTCAACAGCAGGGTCAACACCTAGCACGTTGACTCCAGATATCTCCCATATACAATTCAAACAGGATTGCACTCAGTGGACAATATGAGTTCATCAATTAGAGTATACCTCCTTTCTCCTTCAGGAGTACAACCTCACAGCTGTTCTCCTGTGCATCTCCCTGCAGATTCAAAGGCTCTGTTTGGTCCTGTCAATGTGTCTTATTTGGAGATTCCAGAACTTTGTTCTTCTTATCTCAAAATTGCTAGTAAACTCATCTACCTTACAGTGAACACACACCCAGATATCTTTTATGTTATCAATGCCCTTGCCCAATACAATGCCCAGCTGGAACCATGTCATTATGCCACTGCAAAATGTGTATTGCACTCCCTCTCAGGCACCTTGGATCCATGCCTCTGCTACCAGTCAGATCATGGAAACATACAACTCTTTTCATATGCTGACACCAGTTGAGCTAATGAGTCAGGTCAACATTCTGTTTCTGGATATGCTTGGTGCTATGCCAGTGGCCTGATCTCTCATGTATCAAAGAAACAAGTAACTGTAGCCCTCTCATCCACTGAGGCAGAATACATTACATTAGCACATGTCATCTAGAAAGGTCTATGGCTTCATTCTCTCTTCACTGAGCTGTCTATTCCCTTCACCTTGCCTGTCCTAGTTCATTTGGATAGTACTGGAGCAATTGCTTTGTCTTTGACTACCAAGTTTCACACATCAAGCATATCAATTTATATTATCACTTTATTCATCCTCATGTTGATAATGGCTCTTTCACCCTCATTTGGGTCCCTTTGCACCACAACATTGTAGGCATTCTCATGAAGGCTTTGCCTCAACCTGCTTTCAACTCTTTATGTACTTCTCTTGAACTCCTGCCTTGCTGAGGGGGTATGTTAGTATATTCATTCTTCATCTTGTCATTTCATCCGTGCACAATACAAACCACAATAGATTAGATTCTATCTCTTTCTTTCTTTCCTTTCCTCAGCATTTTATCACCTTTCATGACAACCACTGAGGTATCTTATTCTTATTCTTATTCTGCCTTATTGTTTATTTGTTTACCTAGTGATACTCATGTGCTAGCTTGTACAAACAAGACTCTTCTGGCAATTGAGGATCCCAGCTCTGACAGTGAACAATAAATTGATCATGTAATCATCCAACACAACTACATCTATCATTAAAAAACCTTCCACATCAACTTCACCACTTACAATCTGCACAGAGAAACAGATGTAATCAAACCACAGTCTGATTTCTCTGACATTCTTGTGCTCTTGCCTGGAGGGTCTGCTGAATATCCTTTCTATTATACATGTCTTGTTGGAATATTTCATATTAATGTCATCTACACTGGTATGGGCTCTAAGGATTATCTAGCATACTATATGGTGTTTCTATGGGTACATTGGTTTGAAAAACTGGAAAAGCCCTTAGGGTGACAGCAAAGTAGCCTGGATGTCCTAAGACTCATGCTGATGGCAGCTCTAGGTGCTTTTGGATTTGTCAATCCAGATGACATTCTGAGAGGGTGTCATCTCATTCCCAGATTCTGTACAGATCAATTGCATTTGGATGGTGTTTCTGTATCATGGATTGCAAAGGATGCAGATGATTAGAAAATGTATTACATTAACAGGTGAGCAGTGGTTCTTACTATCAGAGATTTCCAGATAACTCATTCAGCCATAGATTTGTTGACCAGGACATAATTCTCCATTATCGCTGGGGTCTCACAGTTGGTCACACATATACACATAACTGCCAGAATGTTGAGGCTGAGGTGAATTTTACTCTTGGCAGCAGCTGGAGAAACCTGACAGCATATACCAGCCCTCTAGCTTCAAGTGATGAAGATTCTCCTACACACAATGACCATGAGTAGGATAGTGATTGTCAAAGTGATGCCAAGGAAGGGGACACTGGAAGCTCATCTGATGGTGACTCTGAAGAGTCTTTAAGCAATACTGGATATGACTCTGGATTTAGTAATTTGTAGATTGTCTTCAAATGTATCAGACTGTACTATCATATAGTATAGAACCACCCTACTTCTGCCATACCCATAAATTATACAAACCTTACCTTAATAGGGTCTGCCCATTCAGACTTCAAATTGTTTCTCCAGTCAAGTGGTTCATAACAAGACTATTGACACCACTAACTCAAATGTACATATACTTGAATCTCACTCCATCCTTTCAACTTATGTCCTTGTCTATAGATTTTCTTGGGAGTCAGCATAACATATGCAGCTATTCCACTCTATTACATGTTCTGTGCAGTCACTAGGTTCACTGGTATACCCTCAGTCATCTCTACATTATCCAATCATTTTATTGAAGTACAACTTCAATTATGAGTGCTTACTGGCAGGAATGTGTCCTGAGCCCTTGAGGCATGAAGAGGAATAGCAGAGGAAGTACAGGGTAAGTCACAAGTCTCTAGTAGAAATACTTACTAGGACCAGTCATGGTAGTCTGGTGGTCTTGATGGCAGCAAAGAACCAAGGGTGATGGTAATCTACTAGAGGGAGTGACCTTTATAGAATAGAAAGGGAGTTACCTCAGTAGATCTAGGATAATCTCAGTATAAGAGATAAACTCTATAGTACTGGATATAATAATAGAAGAAGGGGAACATGTTGTTTCTGTTGTTATTTCTGTTATTTCTGTTAGAGGGATGACTACAAGAAGCCCTCCTTATATACTGTACAGGCTGTTTGTACTTGTATACAGGAGTTCTATAAAGGTAGAACAATAGTAGCCAATAGCAATAAAGAGATAAGAGTAGAAGCTATATGTTATCAACCAATAGCAAAACATAAACAGTGGAGTATTAGTCAGTATATTAAGTCACATGACATGGATTGGTGATCCATTAGTCAAAATCATATGACATAAGTGTCATACTGTTACAGTTATCATAGATAATAGAATATCCAAATAGTAAGTATGATGACTATGCATATGATCAAGATAAGATTATTGATCATGACTGATATGGAATGTCAGATTAGATTAGATAAGATAAAACCTGACAATTCCAACACATTTCAACCTATCATAGCTAGTGCTTACTAAAGGTGTATAATACATAGGGTGTACCTAAAGTCAATGTGCTAGGCATTGATCCTGCTATTGACCCTGCTTAGGCCTAAGCAGGGTCAACATGCCAGTACACGCCTTGCTGCCTGGTGTGGGAGCTTGGCAAGGGGAGGAGGCAATCGATCAGGGACCCCAGGTAGCACACCCTGACTAACATGTGATCAATGGCAATGATGTGATGTGATTTGTAAGATTCTGTATCTAATCTGTCCGTATCTAATCTCATCTCTGCTGGTGGCAGCTGTGGGGGGGAATTTTTTGCAAAGGTTGAAAAGCAGGGCACTACAACTGTACTCTGCAGCAGTACATATGTGTGGGGTCGTGCAACTTTTCCATTCTGTCTGCTCTCTTCGTCGTGCCAGTCATTGCCAATGTAAGACTTAAGTGCAGCTTGCTGTGTGCCCATCAACACCCAATCTGGACCATGAACAATGGATGCCAACCACCACCCTCACCCCTTCAGACCCAAGGGCCACTCATGCCTGCCCTGCAAGCAGCAGTCCAGTGGACAACAATTGTACTCAGTGTGATCATTGCAATTGTTCCAATCACAGTAGAGAGAATGCAGGGACTGGGGCATCCTGAGAGGTGTGTAGGTTTCACTCCCTCCAATCCCTTCATTTGCTGATGGTCACTTTTTTGCTCCATTTGCTCTCTCCCCTCTGTCCACAGCTCAGTATGGAAAAAGCAAAGAGACCAGGCACTTTGCAAGCTACCCAGCTCCACTCCTTTTGATCCATCCACTCTGTCCACTCAAGGACAGCAGAGAGTGGATGGACTGGACAGACTGGGTATTTTTGGGAGGTAGGTTTCACTCCTTCCAGTTTTTTTGTTCACTGACAGTCACTTTTTCACTCCATTCACTTGCTCCCTTCTCTCTATAGCTCTGTGTGGAAAAAGTGAAGAGACTGGGCACTTTGCAAGCTGCCCAGCCCAACTCCTTTTGATCCATCTACTCTGTCCACTTGAGGACAGCAGGGAGTGGATGGACTGGATGGACTGGGTATTTTTGGGAGGTAGGTTTCATTCCTTCCAATTTCTTCATTCACTGACAGTCGCTTTTTCACTCCCTTCACTCACTCCCTTCTCTTTGTAGGTCTGTGCAGAAAAAGTGAAGAAACCAGACATTTTGTGAGGAGCCTGGCTCCACTCCTTTCAATCCACCCAGTCCATCTGCTCAAGATGGCTGCACTCATGAACAGAGATGAGTCCCCCTCCGCTCTCTTTGTTTTCTCTGCACTCACACATCACACAGCTTATGTTCCCTCTACTGGCCACCTCAGGTCCAAATTGGGAATGCCATGTCAGGCAATGGAGTGCTGTGCACCCCTGACATGCAAGCCTCTTGCCACAAAACCCTGCACATGTTGAACGAAAACACCATCAGCTATAACATCCACCATGGCACCCACTCAACGTTCCCCATCATCATCACCTCCTCCATCCCAGCATACCCTAAAATATGCATACACACACTGCAAACTGAGCATTCCTGCTCATCCACCCTCAGACCTGGCTGTCTCCCCAGCCACTGGTGAGACAGTCAGTATGCATGCAGCCAGGCAGCCCCAGACTGCTGTCTTGTTGACAAGCCCAGTGAGCTGCACAGGTGTAGGCATGTGGTTGTCTCACCATGCATTTAGTGCTCACTGGTGCTGCTTGAGCAGGAGACACATGACATCTGGATTGAGATTGGATGGAAGGAGATGGAAGGCAAGGGGACAGCCAAGAGCTACCCCCACCAGGTGCAGAATTATCAAACATGGTTTGAGCAGGAGCAGGCATGGATCACTTCGAGTGACCCCTTGCGAGCAGCTCTGACTGTGTTTCCTGTCACCACTGCAAAGATGGCAGTGTTCCTCCACCACAAGTCCACCTATGAGAAGGTGTGTCCAATCTGGTGGCTGCTCTTGGCCTGGCTGACCTGTGCCCTCCTCTCCAGCTCAGGCAAGGAAGCAAGTCCAAGACAATTGAAGGCTCCTCAGTGGGCAAGTCCCACATTGTACAGGTCATCAGTGCACTTGAGAATCACCACCTCAATCATGAGCATGAGCACCTGAGGGACCATGAGACCAGGGTCAGCCTCCAGAAGGATGTGCACATCCATGCATTTGAGTCCACATCAAAACACAATGAGCCAAGCAGGATTGAGCGGTCACAGGCTATCAAGGCCGCTGGGATGACCTCTGGTGGGTCAAGGCCTCCTATGCCCATGTTACCTGGTTGCTAATCAGTGAGCACACACCAGACACATACATGAACAAAGAACTCATCCAATGCTCACTCTGGGCACTCATGGAGTTCTCAGGACGACAGCAGATTTTCATTGGTCTGCATAACCATGTGATGTTGCTCCTGTCAGCAGCAATAGCGTTTTGAGGTGAGAGCTGTCACATGCTCCAATGGTTAGATCTGTTCAAGACCACAGTACCCTTGGACCAGACAACCCAGGTTGAGGTGAGGGCTTGGTCTCTCTGGCCAAGATTGGCTGCTCACTGTACATGGTCTGTCCTGCAGGTCCTTGCTGCTCTTGTGGACAATGTAAAGCACAACCAGCATAGGCATGTGGATGAACATGGTGTCATCCAACACTGTCAGGTGGAGCTGTACGCTGTTGGAGCTCTTGCTCTCATGTTCTTCAGGCACTTCCATGTCTTGGACTGTCCACCCCCAAGCTTTGCCCCTGCCTTCACAAACAAACAATATGGTGAGTATGGATACTGAGAGTGGTACTCCCACCATGTCTTCTATGCTGGCTTGGCTGTGAAAGTGATGTCATACAACAGTGAGTCTTGGGTCTGACAGTTGGTGAGATAGTGCTGATGAGAACCCATGTGCCCACAGACCATCATGAGTACATCACAGTCATGCACAAAAAGAATAACATTGATATAACAAAGAAGATGCATGTAGGCTGCCACTATGCTGCATTGACTGCATGTGCACATGGTGCCAGCACAAGTAGCACCAAGGCCCTTGGTGGATAGAATGAGAGTGGCTCCTTCAATTCTGTCTATGACTGTGCATTCCCCCTGGATGCCCTGTTGGGTGCTGGGATGTACAATGGTCATCATCCTGAGGAGTATACACTTCCACACAGCCATCTGGGTAAGTCTCTGATTGCCATAGTGTGGCTGGACAGCTGCTGACACACCCACAATACCCTCAGTTCCCCTTCAAGAGCTGCTCACACAGATCTTTCTATTTGTGGAGTCTGCCCAGACAGAGCTACAGGACCATGTTCACAAGTCACCACTGTCAAGTGACATTGCTCTGAAACAGTTCCTTGCTGTCCTTGCTTGGTTCCGCACTGTTCTCCTTCAGGACAGTGCCATCCTCTACTCCCAGCATCCCCAACTCCCTGTCTTCCAGTTTCACCCATTCAACATACCCTAATTCCATGCTTTTGCCACCCAGTCAGTCCCGCTGGTGGCAAGTGCAGAGGAGGCCTCTTGCCTTGCCTTTCAGAACCTGCCACAGCACCTCATCACAAGCCTGCAAGAGATGGTCACCAACCTGTTGTTGGAGCAGCAAGCACAGCGAGCAGAGAATACGGCCCTTCACCTTGAGCTGCAGAAGCACATTGCTACACAGAATACCACACTGCTCAGTGAAAACTCCTAGCAGCCAAGAGGTCAAAGAGCTGTGAGTGAAAGGCAATCACCAGGTGTGACTATTGACAGCATGGTGGCCCCTGTGACTGACTGCTTGCCTCACAGCCATCTCTTTGCCATCAGTGACACCTGAGCCATCATCAGACCTTGCTGTACAACCAGGATGGACCTCAGCCACTATAGTGAGTCCATCCTCTGGTGATGGGGGAGCCATGAGCCCAGTCCTTCAAGATGGTGTCCAAGATCAAGCTTCAGCCATGCAAGGGGGTCAGGCTCCTCCTCCCTAGGCCTCAACACCTGGCTCTGAGCCTGGACCCACTAGCATGGAGTCTGTCTTATCAGATCCACACTCAGAGATCTGGAGGGCACTGACAAGATGCTATGGTAGGCAACACCTTGATGCCCACCAGTGGGAGTGGAGAGATGGCAACCAGCTGCCCTACTACCAATATCAACCAGTCTGCACAATCACAGAGGTGTGGACAGAACATGCTGAGGGCCTGGGAAGACATCTATCCACCTGGGAGCTTACAGAGAGGTGAAGCGCAAGATGGCGGCAAAATGAGGACAGCCTGAAGACTGAGGGGGGAAGATGAACAAAGGTGATTGTACTCATCCAAGAGCTGATAGCCAAGCCCAACTGGAATGTGTCCCTGGCACTCAGGTTCCTTAGGGAGAGGTATGAGAATGACCCAGCCTATCTTGGCAGGGTTCATGCATTCTGTGACTACCTGCAGAAGAATGGTGGTGCAGGCTACAAAGCTGTCCTGGCAGCTGCTGCAAACTATCCTTGAGTCAAGGGCTGGAGTTACCCCAGATTGGATGGCTCACATACTCATTTATGATCACTACTAATGCCTATACTTTACATGAAAGCATGGGACAGCTGTCCTACTAGTTTATATGAGACACAAGCAATAGTATGGTTTTACCTCTCCTCCTCCTCCTCCTCCTCCTTCCTCAGCCTTGAGAGTAGTGCATGTGCACCCATCTTGTCTGTGTGATCACTACACAGGTCGATGATGTGCTGCCTTGGTGAGGAGCCTCCCTCACCATACTTGTGCAGAAGTATGACTGCTTGGGTTGCCTCAGACATCCATGTAGTGCCAACACCCAGTGCCTGCTGGACCTCACTCTTCCATATGTACTTCAGGTGCTTTTGCTTGCAGTCATGGACCTCAGTGACCTGCACTGGAGACACCATCTGAGTGTGATGCTCTGAGAATGAGACAGCAAACCACCATGATGCCACAATGTTGGGGTTTGTCTGCACATGGTACTGGCCCTGCTTGAACATAGTGTAGCCTTCCTGTGCCTCGGCCTCCTCCCTCAGCCACTGGACAACCAGGGGGACCAGCACAGGTTCACCTGCCATGGCCACACTGGACTGAGGTGGCTGGTCTATGGCTCATGGACTGCCAGTCTAGAGGATGAGGCCATTTGACGAAGGGCAATGGTGAGCTTGAGCATATTGCTGGCTGGGATGCACACAGTCGGCACATCAGCATGAGCCGCCATGATATCCACATAGTCAGTGGCTGCCTTCAGATGGCGGCTGTACCTGGGGTGCACCAGGTCAGGGTACAAGATCTCCTCAGCAGCTGGGTTCAGCATGAGCGATGCAGCAGCACAGAATGGCTCAAAGGATGCGAGTGCACTCACCTATGACCACAGGGACCTGAGTGGCCAGCTTATCAATCAGCTGCTGTGTGTCTGCCTGCCACTTGTGTGTGGGGACATTGACTCATCTGATGCGCAGGGCCTCAACCGTGTGTACCTGTTGCACACACAACTCTTTGGGGTCAGGGGGGACAAACATCATGTAGATGTTCACATTGACCTGTTCATGAGCATGGTCATCTCGGGCATTGTCCCCAGACATACCCATGTGTTGGTTGTCCTCTGGCTAGACGTCTGGGCTCACTCACCCACTGCCCACTGGACTGCTGGTGAGCTCAGCTTCTTTGTCACCCAATTCCTGCCTCTCCACATCAGGCTGTGGCACAGGCTGGCTGTTGAAATGAGGGGAAGGAGGGAGGGGTCGGATGACCACCACTTCCTTTATGAAGCTGAACATGGGTTTGAGGAGGATGCTACACATCCAGTCCATGTTCATCTTCAAGGTGAAGCAGCACTTGCTGTCATGGTATAGCCACTTCTCAAGCTGTCACTCAACCATCGTGACCAGCTCCTTGCAATGCCTGTTCTCCCTGCGCAGGTGATTGGGTGTGTCAACATCAGCAGTCCCCCCCCTCTGTGTGACTGTCGCACTCACAGGTCATTTGTGTCGTATAGTACTTTGACCATCTCCCACATGACAGCCCATTCATGGCCATCAGATGCTTGTGTCTCAAGCGCCATCATCATCTCACTGCTTGTGGCAATGGTTCCATCACTTCCTGTCATCTTCATCCAGTTCATTTCAGGTGCATCCATCATGCTTTCTGTCTGATCGATGGGTCTGTGATGGGAGGCAAGGGAAAGAGGAGTGCATGCACCATGAGCATCCCCTGTCACATGGTGGCTACACTGGGGTCATTGTCATTGCCATCTCGCCACCCCCTCTTCATTTGTCCCCATTTGTTGCATTCATTGTGTTGCGTTCAAGCATGAGTACATAGCGTGCACAATGTATTTCTGCAAACGGCATTACCACGCCACCATCAGCTCAACCATGGGAACAGGTCACTGCACATCACCAGGGTGGCCATCAGGGGCTGAGTACATTCATATATCTTCAATACAGATTGTTCAAAAATATTACATTGGAAATTCTTCCTCCAGTAGAAATATATTGATGTCCTTCCCTGTGAATCTAGCTTGGTCTTTTATAAGACTAGAAACAACAGCAAAAAATCAAATTGTCATCTACAATGTAACTCCCAACTGGGTACATTACAACCACTATTTCAGTGTCAAAGTCCACTGATAATACAACTGTGCAGGTCACCATACTTTTCCAAGATAGAGTATTTCTACTTCAAGGAGAAAAAGCTCCTTGTAGATGAGAAAGTTGATATGCCTCTCCTCTTTTTCACTGACAAGAATATGCAGGATAATCCATTATGGAACATTAATGATGTCATGTTAAGCTGTACATTCTTTAGGTAGTTGACAACTTGTCTGATGAGCTCTTACTAACTTGATCCTTAGAGCCTATTGTAATACTCAAGGACATCTTGACCTCAATGCAGCAGACAACATGGTACAAAAGTTGCTTGAATTTGATAGCTACAAGCATGCATGCTGAGAATATGAGTTACCTGTATCTCAAATAGGTGTTATGTGTATGCCCCAATCAACACTACCTTACATTTTTCTCAAGGAAAGTGACTGACAAAAGGACTGGTACAATAGATGGATTAAGTGTCCATTGTTATGTGATTGGAAGGACCAAGGTCAGATACAAGTATGGTGTTAGCAAGGATGCTACCACTAATGGGGTTGGCCAGCAATAGTGACCAAGCTGAAGCATCACACTCAAGTCCTCCTCTATCTTGGCTTCATCTGCAGTGGGACAGTCATAACCACAGTTTTATTTCCCCTTCAGGCCTCCAACAACTTAAACAGACCAACCCCAGACAGAAACACAGATATACACAACTTTCCAACACACTGCACCTCTGCACCCCTGTAGGCACAAGATATTGCAAACAACACCCAATCAACCAGCCATCTACAGGGCTCATATGTGTACTTCCTCTTTTTTCTCTTTTTGCAGCAAGCTTCATCAAGAGCCCTAACAAGATGCCTCTTCTCCCCCCATTCCCTACCCTTGACCCCCTGCTGATGTAAACTGCTCCCAGCCAGGTGGTCAAAGGACACTCAAGGACAAACACCAGATCAACATCTGGGTGTAGCTTCATCAGCAAATTAAACAGTCACTTTTATGGTACTTATGCACACTTATTCATTCTTGTTTCTGTCTTATTTCCAGTAAGCAGAATAAGTCAGACAATGCAAACCTAAATCTTATTTCATTCTTATTTTCAACTTAATCACAACTTGTCATGCTTGAATGAGCTTGTGAAAGTGAGCACTTATTGTCCATCCTTTGGCTTAATTCTCCCTTTTTCAACTTAATCACAGCTTATCATAGATGTTTAGTAAAATAATATATATATCCATGTGGACACACCATGACCTGTTGCATCAGGCAAATTTTAATAGAATGATAATCTCATATATAGCTTTGTCAACTCAATATATCCTTAGAAGTTATACACTGTGACAAGGCTATATGATTGTGGACTGTGTTTGTAGTGTAGATCAAACTCACAGCAATGAAAGCAAAAGACAATGATACTATTTTTAATCCAATACAGTTGGTTGACAATAATGATGACAATGATTTATTCACTAATTACAAACATATATACTACTCAAGTATACTACCATGGACTTAAGCTAACCAAAAAAGCGAAAATAGAAGTGAAAATTTCACTTACAATTGATCTCACACAAGAGTGGTACACTTACCTTGTAATTGACTCTAAGTCTTAAAGATTTAGAGTGACTCTTGACTCTGAGGATAAAATCCAAAGTCAAGAGTGAAAAAAAGAGAAAGAGAGAAAGATTGACTTTAAATACTAGGTGCTGTACAATTGTTACTAATATTTTCCTATGTATTCAGGTAATTTTAAGATAGCCATGATATCTGATGATAAAATCAATATCAGATGGAACAGCTGTTATCATTGAGTGAAATTATAATAGTTGATTGATATATCAAAGATATATATTATCATAGCTATATCAGATTATATTTGACTGATATTCAAATGATCATCAAATACCTATAATAGATACTATATGATCAGTAAATGATATATGTTATAAAAGTAACATCAAATTGATACACAAATTATCAATGATAAATTGTCTGTCCATACATATATAGTATTATCTGACCAATGTTATTGTTCTTTGTATATTATCAGAGAATATATATGTATATCTATACAAATTATAATGATATATGATTGATCATTTATACTAAGGTGTATCTGCACTTAAAAATTTTCCTGATGTACTTGTGTATACATGTGGTGTGTCAGTTCTTGCCCTCATTCTCACCACTCAATAGTGCCACCACCCTCACTACTTGTTTTTGTGCACATATACCCTGATTGTCAAGCCCAATGGCTCATGTCAACCATAACAATAGTGCATACACAACTGTACACCCAGAGATAATGGGATTATCACCCTTTAGTTTACTTGTTGAACTTAGTAGTAGCTTAATATAATTTTTGCCCTTGATCTCCTTGCTTGACTTATTAGAGATAGACTTATACTACTTGTATGTACTTATAGCACTGGCAGTACTTTTTTGACTTTTGAAAAGTCTGGAAAGTGTGGACAGGTGTAAAAAGTAATGTGCTAATTTGCTGATGACTTGGTGGAACAACCTTCAACACATAGGACATACACAAGGTGGAAGAGGCAAATAAACAAGGCAGAGAGGTCCTCCCAACTTACTATGGATGCTATACATCCCTCTCCATCATTGCTCTGTCACTGGTTACTGACCACAACTGTAGTTTGTACAAGTTCTTAACTCCATTGATGTTCCTGCTACAGATGGTCAACCATCCAAAAAATTTACAAATGTACTCATCTTCAATATTGCTAGTTCAAACCTCTTGCTTTTCAGTTGCCCATTCAATCCTGCTTTGATATCATGGGCAACTGCACTCCATCTTTCTGCTTGGGAAAAATCTAGACTCAAAGACATATATACAGCTCATTTGATACAAATAACTTTACCTGATGGTATGACATGTTCTCAATCTGCATTGTCACATTACAAATTTATTTTCACAGGCAAAGAAATATCTTCAATACTACAGTGAGGATGTATGGAAGGCTGGGTGTGCATTCATGTTACTGGTTAAACTGACTGGAAACAGATGTGGATGGTCATGCCTCTGATAGGTCATCATTGAGTGGTGGCAGTCTCTAACTGACTTTACTAGTTGCTGTTATTGACCTCTCATATGCCAGTCCATTTTGTCATGTCACTTCAACCAACTTATTACAGCTGTCCTAGCCATACTTCCCTTCAATCTTAACATTTGAAGTGTGCCCTCCACCTCCCCTTTGACCTTTTCACTGTCTGGACCCATTCTCTACACACCTTCATGTAAGCTAACTTCATTATCAATGTTGCCAGGTATCCTGGGGCACTCAATAGGTGTATTTGGCTAGCAAATTTTGTCTGTCCATTCACCCCTGTCAACTGTCACTGATTGTTGGCATTGTTGTGGCTAGTCTGCTCTTGTGTACATTCCTCTACTATAGGATGCTGTGGTCAGGCTGTGCTTGCTGCTTCTGCTAGTTGGTCATATGGTGTGTTGTGTGGTTGTGCATTTGCACTAGCCTGAGTCCATGCACATTTTTCTATAGGGTGCTATGGCTGAGTCAAGGCATACATATCAAAGGCAATCCAAGTTGAACATACCACTACAGATGCTAAAGTGGATGTGTCAGGGGCATCAAATAACAACAACAACCCTCATTACAGACTATAGAAGCTGTGCAGAGTTTTAGAATACACTAGGGAATGAGTAGAGGGAGGAGAGGAGAACTCACTTTCAAGTGCTTTGGATGACTCAAGCAGTCCAACAGTGAAACAGCCTACACAAAATAACATCCACAGGAACCTAAAGTGTCCTACAGATGATGAGGACACACACTATGTTAAAATAAATGTGCAAGGTTGAAATCTGAGTGCAGGATGGTGCATGGTGTTGAACAAGATAGTGCATTGTAGTTCATACTCTCATACCAGTAGTATAGATATTTTGAACTCCACAGCTGAGTTCTAATTTAACTCTTGTTTTTTAACCTTTGTAAGTGTCAATCATACTCAACAACTCAATACAATGGTGCATAGCAGTGTTCTCTCTTGTTGAACCTTCATATGCTCAACAGGTTATGAGCTCTGAGTGCAACTGAGAAGCATGGTAATATGCTGCACCAATGTCTGCTGTATCAGACACTGTTTGTGTCTATCTTGTCTGCTGCTTTATGTGTGACTTGATTAGTTGTCCTCAACTGCTGCATGATGGCTTGAATCGCTGCTATTCTAGTATACTCTTAACCACTTGTGTGAATGGGTACTATAGGGAACCTATATTGATATAGCCTACTGATACTCTTGTGTTATAGAAACTATGTCTTCTTCCAATGCCTCCACTTCCACCACTCGTCTTTCTGTCTTCAATGGAATTGAATACCTGATATGGCATTCTGCCATCATCAACCACTTGAAGGTCACAGGCTCAACCTGGGTCCTTAAGGTCTCTGCCCCTGCTGCCCTTTCTGCTACCTCTACCACTGAGAAACACTGCCAGTTCATCAACTGGCACTTGAACAATGACAAGATAGTAGACACCATTCTTACTGTCCTCTCCCCTACTCTCAAACAAAAGTATAAGTCCAAATGACTGTGGATGACCTCATCAATGCTATCAACAACAACTTTGATAAACAAGAGATCCTACAGATCTACTCTGACTTCAAGGTGATGATGGAACTCACCATCCTCCCATCCTTTAATCCCACTCCTGCATTCACTTGCCTCCAACCCCTTTTCTCCAAGCTCAAAGAGGCTGGTTACAAGATTTCCACAAAGCTCTAGGCAATAATTGTCCTGTCAAAGCTCCCATCCTTGTACACCAACATCACTCAGAATATGCTCCAGGAAAAGGACATGAGCAGAAAGGCAAAGGACCTGACTTTCACAAACATTCAAGCTGCTGTCAAATTGCAATTTGAACAAATGTTGATGATGGGCAAGGGGAAAGCTCCCCAACAGGCCAACAAGATTTTGATCATCAAACAAAAGGAGGCTGATCCCTTCTTCCAGCAGCAGCAGCAGCAACCTAGCACACCCTCTGGGTTGCAGCAAGGAAGTAGTGTGTAGAAGAAGAAGAAGGGAAAAAGCAGACAAGGACAAAGAAGCAAATGTCTCTCCAAGAAGCAACAAGAAGGCCAGGCCCATCTGGGCTTTGTCAAAGAAGACCAACCCCTCTTCACTTCTGTCACTTGTATCACTGATGTCCTGGCCACTATGGACTCTTGAACTCTTACACATTACTCTCCTCAGATGTACCAAGGCCAAGGCAGTTCTCCTGCCTTCAAGGAGGTTCAAAGTGCATTTTCATACACACAAGAAATGAACCTGGCCACAACATCTGAGAACATCTGCTTTCTGTCCACTGCTGTCGTCCTCCTCAACCATATTGACTGGTCTGACATTCCCTCACCTGCTCCACCTTGTATTCTCTCCTCTTCTCTCAAGCATTTCCTATGTGAGCATCTCAAAACTGATTGGGATTCCTTCTTTTCTGACATCTTCTCTGGTTCTAAAGTCATTAGAGAAGTAGAGGAGAGTGGAATGTGGTTTGATGGTTGCTTTTACTATACACCAATCAAAGGCACTTTGATGCAACTCAATGAAGTTGTTGAGAAGGATGAGGTCCCTTACCAGACCTTCTCATTGGACATCTAAATGGATTGTCCTTTCACAATGGAAGACCTGGAGAGCCCCCCTCCTTTAAAACAGACAAGGCAGGAGATTGGCATCATTGCCACAATCTGGGATGATGAAGACCAGGTTAACATTTATAGGTCTGATGATGAGTAGGATCCCTACCCAAGATATGTCTCTTACCTTTTCATCATGGCCAATCAGTCCTCATCCAATCATGCTACAACAGTGTATAATAATGTTTCAGACTACACTCTGTCTATAGTATATATATCTGTACCCATAAATATGAAATTGGACATTGTGATTTGTGCTCATGGTTTGAAACATAAGTGTGAGAGATGTATCAATTCAAATCCCCTGTGAATTCTTGACTCAGGTGCTTCAATGCACTTTACCTCTGACAGAAGTGACTACATCATCTATACTCCTTTGAAAAAAGAAGACCATACACAGGTTGAAAAAATGGTACCCCTGGGTATACTCACAGTAGGTATACCTATGGGTCTCATATAGTGTTGTTGGCAGAAGGCTGCCATTCTGCCAATGGCAGTTACCAGCAGTAGGTCAAGTTTTTGAGCTTTCAAAACTAATTGAAACTGAAATAAGTGACTAAGACTCCAGTGCAAGGAGCTTGCTAGAGCCTGGTCCTGTTAAAATCCTAACAAAATGCCCAAGTGGAACACTTGCAGGGTTTGTTGACCCCCCATTGTCACAGGGCCATCAGGAACAAGCAAATGTAAAGCTGTTCTGGTCAGTAGGAACATTGCTATTATTTGGAGCAACACAACTCATCTGCAATGTGCTAGGTTCATTGTTTACACCAACATCCCACTTAGTATATCCAAAAACTGGTTCTTCTGTCACTTTCTTGATGAAATTTGGCCATCCTATATAGTCCCTTCCTGCTATGTACTATTGCACTCAATAATGGATTCAGAGCTTGCACAAGTGTAGCTTAAGGAGATCACCTGCACTAAGCAGCAGAAGAGGCTTACATTACTTCTTGATGGATGGGAGGATTTGCTGAGGTGTAGCCTATATGGTATTCTGGCAGCAGAAGTCAAGCAGTACCCAATCTTTCTTAGTCTCCAAGACATGACAGCTCAACATGGATCTGCTGATGGATTGCTTGATGTGGCACAGCAAGCATTAGAAGGGATGGAGGTTGGAGATGCAAAGAACTTCATTGCCACAACTATAGATAATCCCATAGTTATGCAAGCATTCTGGTGAAAGTTGAAGGGTAAATTTTTCTGGATCCTTATGAGTCAATAATTATTCATAATAAAACTGAAACTTGTTCCACTGGTGTGTGTAGTACAACAAAGGGAGTATGTACAGTTGAGACTTACTGTACTTAGCAGAGGCTTCTCTTGAGGTATGAGAGTCTAGATTGATAAAGAACAGTTAAAACAACTTCTAATTGATAGAAGTAGTCTGTTACAAGTGATCTGACTTGTATGTATTCTGTGTCTACTGTTTCATGTATAAAAGTATCATATATATATCTAGAATTCAGTCTGAGATAACTGAGTTTGATCTATGAATTGTTGTAGGATGATCTATCTATCAATTGTTCTCCTAATGTAGACTCCATTGTTCTAGTATTAGAACAATGGATATGTCAACAGGACAATAGATAATAGTTCCTATTGTTCAGATCATCAATAGGAATCTTTAGGATCATAGGATCAATTAGGATTGACTAGGATCAAAGTGTCATGTCAGATGTTGATCATTAATGATCAACATGTGTCACTTATTCCATATGTGGAACATTAGAAATAGTGTTTAGTATCATTACTTATTGATACTAATATATTCATTGACCTAGTATCATTAGGATAGTTCACTAATAGTACGATGGACATCATTAGGATTCTTATCCTAATGGTTATTAGCATGACAGACAAATGATTAGCACTTGTTACTAATGTTAATACACTAGTAATTTCAACAATTCAAGCACTAAATTATGATTCATTAATTTCATTAAGATGTTTCCCTGTTTTCTTCATGGGATCAATACAATTATTGGAGAAATCTGCTCATTCCCATGGATGAGACAAAATGTCACAAAAGCTACAAAGGTTGTGACATTTTTCAATAACTCTCATTATTGGGGTGGCCAGTTAAAAGAGGAAGCTGCAAAACACAAGGTCATCCAAACACTGAAGCAAAATTCCAAGTCACACTGGTATGCATTGATCTTGCAGGCAATGAGTATCCATGACCACAGGTATGTATAGATTAAATTGTTTCAAAATAATTATAATGGCCGAAATGAAATTCAGACAACCACTTACAATCACTTGTACTTGTCCTGATGGTATGTGTTGAACAGATAGGTTTTCTGGTATCACATCAAATGTGATTGATATCATTGTTCATGATGATGAATTCTGGCCAGCAATACAACAGCTCATCAATACTTGCAAACCCTTGGTTGACACAATCAACAACTGTGAGACACAGGATGCATCACTTGCCTCTTACATGCTTGAACTTATCTGTGCTGCACAAAATATATCACAGATCCCACTCAATCATGGGGACAATAGTAGATTCTGGATGCATGCAAAGCATGTATTCAATCAGTGTTTTCATGCTATGAATACCAATCACCACTTGCTTGCATTATACCTTTATCATATGTACTGCAAGTTAGCAACTTCACAAGTTGTCAATGGCCACAACTTTGAATTCATGGTCATCATCAGCAAACCAGCACTTTTCCCACACTTTTGATCAAAATGTATTTGCTCACCACACAGCCACACTTGCACCTATGCCAACAAATTTTTGTTGGGAAGTATAAATATATATAAAGATTGTCTCAAAAAAATTTCAGCCTATATCTAGACTAAGAATGTTGAGTTGAGTTGCCCCTATTTTTCTGTACAGATCTGTATTACTGGGAACCTTTCTGTAGTGGCTGTACAAGTCTGTGAGAGTCTGTCAATTCAAGGGTCA
>JBBPMY010000243.1:0-22815 GCA_038090615.1 Phylloporus gajari | reverse complement strand
CCTGGCGATATCAGAATATTTGGGGATGAATCTTCTGTAAAAATTAGTGAATCCCAGAAAGGAACAGATGTCTTTGACTTTAGTCAGGGTAGGCCAGTCCACTATCCCTTTCAATTTGACCAGATCCATGGCCAGTCATCTGGGCTGGGCAATCATCCCCAGAAATTCCACTTGTTCAACATCAAACTTGCATTTCTCCAGTTTCAGGTGGAGATCGAGTTCCTTCATTCATTGAAGAACTTGTTTAGTTCGTTCCTCGTGGGTTTTCTGGTCTGGGGAGAAAATTAGCAGGTCATCCATGTAAATTACCAGCCATCCTTCCACAATCATATCCTGAAATGAATCATTCATGAATCGCTGAAATGTAGGTGGTGAGTTCGTCAATCCAAAGAACATGACGGTTGGTTCAAAAAGTCCTCGATGGGTGATGAAGGCTGCCTTCCATTGGTCACCCTCTTTTATATGTACATTGTTATACCCCCATCGTACATCGAATTTGGTGAACACTTTGGCTCCCCATAGTTTGTCTGTCAGATCAGAGATCAATGGAAGGGGGTATGCATCTCTTACGGTATGTTCATTGAGGTACCTGTAATCTTGACATGGTCGTAGACCTCCATCCTTTTTCTTGACAAAGAAAAAGGGGGATGTTTGGGGAGATTTGGATGGTCGGATTTTTCCTGATAAGAGATTCTCATCAATGAAGTTGTCAGCTGTGGTTCGTTCATCAGGGGATAGGGGATAAATTTTTGATACTTTGGGAACAAATGTATCATTGAGGTTGATGGGGTGATCGTACAGTCTAGAGGGGGGAACGTGATCAGTGGCTTCCTTGGTGAAAACTTCCCTGTATGCCTCATATTGGGGAGGAAGTTCGACGGCAATTTTCTCTGCATCCATGGCTAGTTGGGTAGAGGTCGTAGTTTTCCTCACAATTTGTTCTAATCGTAAGGTAGTTGGGGCATTTGGGAAGTATCTAGTGGCGGATTTTTGAATTCTGTTGATGGCGTAAGTATAGTAAGCTCGTTTGGTATACCTTTCTGCCGTTTCATAGTTAATGTAGTTTATTACTGCCTCTTGTTCTTCTTCTTTGGCGAAGTAATGTTTCATCGGCGGTGGGGCAGGTTTTCCTTTCGAGAGGTATGCAGCTCGAGATCCTTGATGTGCCAAATAGAGGTCTAAAGAGCGGTCCTTCTTAGAGTCAATTTCTACTGTCTGTTTCTTCCAGTCTATTTTCGGCTGGGTAGCTTTGAACCAAGGCATGCCTAAGATAACGTTCTCCCTTCCGCATTGCATTACGTGGAACGTCACTTTTTGTGAAGTAGGGCCTATCTGGATATAAAGGGTGGCAGTGAAGTGAATGGGCCCCTGCTTGTTCGTGGAGTGGTCTGCGTTTCGGACAGTGATAGGTTCGGCAAGCTTTGTTATTGGGAGTTTGTGTTTTCGTACGAAGTCCCAGTCTATACAGGAGATATCGGCTCCAGAGTCAATAAGAGCCACCATGTCGATGGTTTTCAGTGTAGCCCCTGTGTCGATTACTCGTATGGGAAGGGTGAGAGCACGAGTTGCATTTTTGGCAATAATTACAGGGGCACATTGTACAGAGGGAGGAACTGACATCGACTCCAGTCCTCCACTCAAAAATCCAGTTGGTCGTCCTTGAGAATCCTGGAAATAAAGGCAGCATCGTCTTCATCTGGGACTTCTTCAATCTTAGCTACTCCCTCTTCTTTTCCTACCACTTTTACCTTTTGTTCCTCTGTCTTCTTCACCAGTCCTGGATGTCCAGGACAGTCCCTGGCGAGGCCAGGCTTACCATATTTAAAACAGAGTCCCTTTTTCATCCTTTCCTCCCGTTCCGAGGGGGAGAGTCATACAGCGTCGACATCCATTGCGTTCATGTCCCATATCTTTGGCATAGCTGTGAATCTAGTGTGGGTTTGCGGTGAGGGGTGGTTACCTCTGGTTCGAGATATAATAGTTCAAGATCTGTTCCAGTTATTGTGTAGGAGTTCTGCTTTCTTGCACCAATCGTCAAGTGTAGCAGGGACAGTTTCAGATTGATAAATGCGTTGCATAAGGGTAGGTTGTAGTCCTTCCACGAAGAGCCTACAGAGGACCATCTGATCACTAAGTCCAGCCCGTGTTGCCAATGAGCGGAAAGTGGCGATGTAGCTGAGGACGTCCTCCTTCTTTTGTGCCAGTCCTTGAAGTTGGTGAAGTGCATCACCTTTGATGTCGGTGGTCTGAAATGTGCTGTCAAGCATCTTAAGAAAGTCCTGCCAAGTCCCGAAAGACTGGTTCCTCATCGCCCCTTCAATAAAGGAAGAGGCCCATTCGAGGGCTACTCCCTTTTTACAGTAGGAGAGGGTTAATGTGATTTTCTTTTCGTTGTCAGAGTATATATGCCCATTGATCATGAGGTACAGGAGAACAGAGTTCATCCAAGGTTGGAACTTGGTTTCTGTTCCGTCAAAATCATTGGGTTTGGCTAAGGAGAGCTCCTTCCCAGAGGATGTCATGATTGTCGGTTGAGAGGTAGACTGGGGAAGGACGGTGGTCGATGGATTGGTAGATTGGGAGGGAGGAGCTACTCCAGTCATAGGGTTGGTTCTGGACAGTCCAGACATAGTAGCAGGTGGTGGTGCGGAAGGTGATGGTGTTCTTGGTGGTGTGGAGAAGAGGGGGTTTCGAGAGAGAGATGGTCTGGAAGTCTTTGGTCCTTTCTGGTGGGGGTTGGCCCACGGTGGATTCAGGTTCAGGTTCAAAATCTTGGTGGTCCTTGCAGAGGCAAGGGTTCAGAAGGTAAGCTAGATCTTTTGTTACACTTGTACCAGGTAGGTCCAAGTCGTAGCCTCAAGAGCAGCGAGTTTGATGGTTCGAGTGAAGCGAGGGATCAAATCAGACAGACTGAGATGACAAGGTCCACAAATCTGAGTTAGATTGAGGAGATCTAGCTTAAGGAATACAAGTACACTACTGATGGTTTATATACCCTAGTGGTAGGACAAGAAGAGCAGAAGGGGAACACCTTGGGCAACCATCAGTACAGGAAAGCACAGTCTGCAGTAAGAACAGGAATCCACAGGAAGCAGTGATTCTGCAGTATCAAAGATGAAGATGAAACAATAAGGCTATGGAGGATAGATGCAATGACGAGGGATGAGTCAGAGTATCTAAGTCATCGAGAAAGGAGATGCTGTTTGTTAGGTAAGAATGTACATCCAATAGAGGAAAAAGAACAACGCAATGAGTATGATTGGAAGAAAACGAAGGGTAGCCTGCCCACAGATCAAGGTGAGTTGTAACACCCACCAGATACACTCTGAGATCAAATGACAAAGATGTCAACCCTTCTCTTCAAAGTCAATACCAATCTATCATCAGATCCTTGCTATACATTATGCTTAGAACCAGGTCCGATTTGGCTTATTTTATAATCAAAATATCACAATTTTCTTCTAATCCTACCAAAGAACATCTTCAGAAAGCCTTGCAGATAGTATGCTATCTTCCACATGCTCAAACCCTTAACATCACATATGATGGCCAAGAAGATAACACTAGTCTTATTTCCTTCTCTGACACTGATTGGGCAGGTGACATTGACGCCTCACAATTAATCACTGGATATGCTATGTTCCTAGCTAACAGCATTGTATCATGGTTGTTGAGAAGACAAAAGAGAGTTTGGCTATCTTTCACAGAAGTCAAATACTATGGAATGATAGAATGCACTAAGCAGATCCAATGGATCATTAACCTTTTTAGCAAACTGGGAATATCATTAAAATCTATACTTTGTACATAGACAACCAAGGAGCAATGTTTATCACATCCAACCCAGTTCAAGAAGGAAGAACAAAGTACATTTGCATCCCTCAACATTATATCAGTGAAGCAGTCAAATTTGAAGAAGTGGAACTCTTCTATATTCTCATGAATCAACAGTTTGCTGACATCTTCACAAAGAACCTAGGAAAGGTGAAATTCCTAGAGGGGTTATGGAACCTTTCCCTACACTGTCCCTAACATAAACAGTGAGAAGGAGTGTTGAGAGTGTCTTATCATATCTTGTCTTATTAGACATTCTTTATTTGTCAGCCATCTTATGTTATCATTCATGTTGTCATGATTTCTCATTCATTATTCATCCTTATCATGATGACTGATACATTATTACTAGTGCTGACTGATACTGACACTACTCCTGCTTTACTATTGACTAGAACTTTTAGTATGATAAACATACATTATGTTATTAGCTCAAATAAGAGCCTTTACTGTCATTGGTCATTATTTTTCTATCTATTTAGAACTACCATACACATGTACAAACAAACCTGTACTACATATAAGGAGGAGCTCCCTGTACATCACCTGTGTGTCACCATTAAGGTTACATATTAGTAAGTGTGGTATGGCGTGTCTTGCTTACTAGTTAGTGGTGTTTTTATCCCATATGGTGCTGTAGCAATACACACAGCAATCAGGAATACCTTGGGTAATAAAATACCTAGTGTAGATAGACTTGACTAATCAGTTAGATAAGATATGATTGATCTTGCCTATATTACACATGTCCTTGTGCCTGCCATTGTTGTCTGCCACACATGACGTGATAGTGCTCAGTGCTGTCCATTGTACTCCCATGCCATGACAACACAGTGCCCAACACTATTGGCAATGACAAGCATGTCCCCCCCTCGTTCTTTTGTCTTTTTTGGTGCAGTTTTCACATAATGTATGTCCTAATACCATTCTAATATGATATATACCATTAAAAAGTATTGAATGGCTGGTCTGTGTGGTTTGTTGAACTCCTGGGAAATGCTGTCGTATAGCTGACAAAGTTCAACACACTTGAACCCACATGTGGACCATGTCATACAATCTCCACCACAGCCACCTGTCTGAGTTTCAACATTGTTCCCATTGTTGCTCAATGTCCTTGATGTTGTGCAGTGCTATGTCCTCAGTTTTGTGGTGTTGTCACCATCTCTCCCCTGCCTCTGCTGGCGTTTCATGGGTTTTGTGATGAAGAGCACTCAACACCAGCTCCCATTTTCCCATAGCTCGTGGTCCATGCACAAGGAGGTCTGTGCAGGTTTATTATGACATGTTTGCTTCACACTCCTGCTCACTTCATCCACAGCCCATAGCTTCCTGGCCTTGCCTACTTCTGAGTCTACAACATAGTCAAGAAAATGTGCTCATCATCAGGGCATGTGAGGAAGACATCACTGTCTTCTTGGACGTCTATCATGTCACTCAGATTCACAAGACCATATACATGCAGAATGTAAGTTCATGGAGGAGGGTTAGTATTATTGTGGATTATTGCTCTTGCTGACATTTGGTTAGCAAAAGTACACATACATGAATGGCTTGTTAATGATGATTTGGCACATGCATATTCTGTATTGTGTGCTACAGAAGTTCAATACTGTATTCTAAAAGCTAAAGATATTCAATTACTATCAGAATTATCATCAGATGTATCAATGGTCTCTGCTGATTGAGTAACTGAGTTATGGCCACAAGTATGTTGTGGGTGGTAAATCCTCTCACCCACTGCCTCTTGTGCTTGATTTTGGTTGATTCGTTCTGCAAGTTGCTTGTCAGTGAGCTTCTCCCACCTGCATGTCTTGGTTTGCAAGGCTCTCAGCAGTTTCTCAACCTCCTGTCATCCATCTATCTTTGATGAGTTTTGCATATGCCCAGATACAGGCCAACCAAGAAGTGTGACACCATAGCACTCAACAATGTTGCGCTCATAGTTCTTGTAGTTTGTATGCACATTCTTAGTTACCCCATGCTCTGTCAAGATATCATCTGGAACGAGATTAATTTCTGTGGGAACTGTCAGGGTACATAGAAGTTGGAATGCACTGAGGTATTCTTGGATAGCTGAGTGACAATCACTGATGACACAGTGCAGGCGTTGCTTATTACTGGTGGCAGGAACATCTATTGGTTTGATGGTTGATATTTGAGAACAAGGAAATCACCAAATAACGCACCAATACCACTGATGACCCATGATTCAAACCAAAGAGCCAAGTGACATGGTTCCACATCAAGAACAGTGCATACAAACTTCTCAGCTTTCTCTGTGAAGAAAACCTTCAGCTTAGTGTGATCTTCGACTGTTCTGTGGACTGCAATGAAAAAGCCCTCCATGCCCATCCTAGTGCAGAGTGCAGTCCACTGAATGAACTATATTAGATAGCACATGCAATTAAAAAAAATTATAAATGTACATCCTGATCTATCTTTACAAACATGGCTGTGATGGCTTGCTTGATGGTCTTGTGACTTATGCATGCACGTGGAACCTTGAAATCATGGGCTGCTTGTACCTTTGTGATCAGGCTTCACTTTTCAGTGGGGGAGAGCTTGTGATACTCAGCCAGTAATGCCTGCTTGTATCTTGCAACAAAGGAAGGGAGTATGAAGCAATTACCCTTTTCCCAACCAGAATTGGCTTTATTCAGCTTCTCTTTCAAGAAGGAATTCCATGAGTTTACATGTCAATGTTCACAGAATGACAAATCAAACCAAAGCTGTGTGCACATCCACTTCAGTGTGCTAACCACTGACTGTGAACAAATTTCTAAATGGACCAAAAAAAAAGACATACAAACTGTGTTTACTTGCGAGGCCAATCACTTCATCCTGGAAAGATTGGTGTGTTGTCGCAAGGGCGACATGTCATTTGTGATGTTTGTGCTTTTAAAGCTTGTTCAGTTTAGCACACATGCACTTGCCACTGAGGGCCTGTTACGCTTGGTCCAGGTAGGACAGAGCATAGCCTCAGAAGAACCTGTAGAGACTAAAGACTGGAGTACTTAGAGCTAAGACTTGAAACTAGACAACAATAGTCAACTAGGGCTGAGGGTTTGGAGGACTGGATGGTGGTAAGGTGTCTCAGAGTCACTAGGCAACAATTAGGTGACTAGAACTATCAATGACCAGGCAACAGCTTGTTGGCTGGACCGAAGGAACCAGGAGACAAATGGTCTATTGGGACTAAGGTGACAGAAAGGCTAATGGCTGATCTGACCAAGGTACTGTTCACAAGATGGTGAACTGGGTACCTGGAGACTAGAGGTTCTAAGGACAAGCTCCCGTTCAGAGCACAGGTGGGGGCTCAAAGAGTCAAGGAATGATGAGAAGGAAGATCAAGTGGATTGCTAGTCTAGAGGTACAGGAAGTACTCTGAGGAGAACTAGCTTAAGGGAAAAGAGAGGAAGAGGAAAGGTTTATATACCTAAGGTATAGAAACCGATGGAATATGAAAGAACTAATTGTACACTGGAAGTAGTCAGCGAGATGACTAAAGAGAATGCGACAGAATCACATGGAATGTCCAAGAAGGTGAAGGAAGGAACTACAATTAGGAGATGATGATGAGTCATCAGGCTGATGACTAAGAGGAAGTGAGTAATCATAGGGAAAAAGAATAATGTCCAGAATTCATATGAGTAAGACAAAGAAAGAAATCATAACAGGGCCTTTGTCTGTGCCATGGACTTGAGGTTGTGCAAATTCAAAGCAACAGATTCATGCTAATTTATATACAGTGGAACTTGGGCAGCAAGCAAATGCAGTGCAGCTGAAAAAAAAGCCCAACAGAATCAACACATTCTACCTTTACCTTGTTCAGATAATTAGCTAAATAGATCCCAAGAGTAAAAGGGTTGCTTACCACTGTGTTTTGCAATGGTCTTGGCTTGCTATAGTTATAATTTGAAGCAGTGGGCCAAATAGGTTTTCAGGGACAACATTCTTGGCCACATTGGCAGCCCAACAATCCAGATCATATCTGGGGGCCTGATAGATGCACATCCAAATCTCATTGAGTGTTGTGGGGCCTACTCAACTCCCCTTGAGCAGTTCTTTGATTTCAGCAGTGATCTGATCATACCTAGTATCCCTGACATGACTGTGGGCAGTGGCAAATGGACCCATCACCATCAGATAAAAGTTGTTTGTGACAGTGAGACCATCTTTATGGCTGTTCAGTTGCATCTAGACCTGTATATTGCCCACATGATGTGCAGCCATGATAGAGTCCAAGATGCCATGTTTCTGAGAATATGTTCCTAATTTACGTGGACTGGCAGGCATAGAAATGGAAGGGTCAGGGCCAGGAATGGATGGCTCAGAGTCTTTGAATGTATTGCTTTTCATATGTGAAGATTGCTTCTAAGCTGCCTCAACATCGTCCATGGTAACCACCTGGATTGCCCTTCTCTTTGTTGCATGGGAAGTTTTCTATGCTGGGCTAATGGCAGAAATGGGGGATGGCAGCAATAGATGTGCTGAGGTAGGAACAGCATGTATGCAAGCCAATGAAGGCAGTGTCTTGGCAGCACCCTTTTTTGCCAGAATAAAGGGTGGCACTTTTCCCTGGAAGCATAATGGGTGGTGGAATTGTGGCACAGCAGGGGATTTGGATGCAACTGTGGAGTTACCACTTGTAGAAGCTCCAGGGCTAGATTCTGAGCTGATAAAAATGAGGGACTGATTGTCATCATTGCTAACAGTTTTCTTTGTAGAGCTAGTGGCAGGAATGGGGGACAGTGGTGCTGATGGGCTTGCTGTGGTAGAGACATTGTGTACACAAGCCAGTGAAGGCAGTGCATTAGAGGCACCCTTCTTCTTTGCCAGAATGAAGGGCAGCGCTTTTCCCTTGAAGCATAATGGGTGGTAGAATGTTGGCACAGCAGGGGATCTGGATGTGACAGAGTCACGGTTCATGGGAGTGCCAGGGCTGGAGTCTGAGCTAATTGAAATGGGGGTCATCTGGTCATTTTCATCTTCACTGACATTAGGTAGTGGCATGATGAATTTTCTGACTCGTTTGTTTGGTCCTGACATACGACCAGAGTGTGATACTGAGATGCTGTCTACAGGCAACCTGACAGTTGGCAATTTCAGTGCCTTTCCCCAGCAATGCTCCCTGATGGTAACATTCTAGGGAGTGGCTATGGCAAAAGACGGTTCAAGATGGTCGGATGTGATGGAAAGGTTGGGCAATGAGGACATTGTTTGACTGGCAGAAAAGTCACTTAGGAATGAGGAATGAGTGGATGAAAGGTATTAAGAGTATAAGGAATCATCAGAAGAGAGCTCGCAACACAGTAAGAGAGTGGGAGTGGAGTGGATCAAAGGATCTGGAAAGCTAAATGGAGAGTGACTGGCTGCATGACTTGCAGTAATGCTTGCGTCAAGAGAGAGTCCTGTAATTTTGATTTGTGCTTTGAAACATGCAGATGAACAGTGGATGTACTTTTCTCCATCAAGGTGGGAAGTTCAACTAAACTCCACCCAAATGTGCACTGGCAAACAGCTGAAAGGTATTCTGTCACAAAGATGTCACTGATGTGCTACACACATGCTTTTTCCAACAAGCTATCAGTTCTATGTGACAATGAAATAGACGGTTTTGCAGTCAGAAGAACAAAGTCTCCCAGCAGTTTGAATTCAAAGGATGCAGTCAGCTTGATCTCAACATATGCCTTTAAAAATGTATTCAGTACTTGGGTTGCAGTAGTTGTAATGTGCTTACCGGCTCCTGGCATAAATCCAAGTAATCAAGATGGGTTTTGTAGCTGGAACTGTTTTAATAGGTATGAGAAATGGTGAAGACTCAAGAATGGCACATGTGGTGCTGTAGATGGATTATAAGATAGCATTGGTGGCTTAACTTAGTAGTTTGCACAGGGTTGACTTAACTCAGCTCTTCAGTTGAGTTGACCTGAGGGTCCAAGTTGTTCACCATCTAGATATGAGGGTTGCTGCAGTTGACTTGTCCACTCTTTTCCATCTGATACATACGAGTGTGATGAGTGCAGACTGCCATTGTGTTGTCAGTGTGAAGTGTGGGTGGTTTCAGAATGTGCCACACTCACTTTGACAATCATGATCAATACTAAATTGTGCCAAACATAATACTTAGAGTACTTATCCTGTCCCATTCAACAAAAATACAAGCTAGTTGAAGCACTCCAGACATCCCATAAGGTCTCAGCAGGTGGAATTACTTGGTTATACAACTCTCATTTAAAGAAAATACAAACTAGTTAAAGCACTCCTGATAATCCGTGGGGTTGTTTCAACACAGAACCTCTTGGTTATATGACAATCAGCAAGCAGTCAATTCATACTGAACAACACAAAGTATGACATGTCCCATTCAACAAAAAATAGAAGTCAGTTAGAGTACTCCAGATAATCTGTAAGATTGATCACATCAATGACCATCAGCAAATCACATTGGGGTCTAGAGTGCTTGCTAGTGCTTGGGAGTTGATAGAGTGCCATAGCAAGGTCCTAGCTTGACAAGTATCTAAGAGAGTCTTTGTGCTTTGGAGTATGAAGGACCACTATGGAGATAATATAACATCTAGTCCCTATACTGTCTCCTGTCATTGCTATGCAATGCTACCAAGGTGATGCAAGCTCAATGGTTAATGTTGCTTTGAATTCATTGACAGTACTCAAGTGACACAAAAGCAGACAAATCAAATCATGATTGATAAACAATATTACATAAGCATGACAAAGATAGACTACCACATTAAGAATGACGAGTCTGAAGATTAATCCAATGCCACATGGAGGTGATCATGGTGCTCAATGTGGTCATTGACTTGCTGTAGAGCAGCCCTGTCAGTTTGTAATCCATCAGAAACAGTCTAAGAGCTAACTGATGACTTACCAACCCTCCTGGCCCCATTCAGCCAATTGATCACAGAGTTGGGGGCCATGATACATGTACTGAAGGACTTGGTCTGCCATAGAGACCATACCACGGTAGATAGAATAATACCCTTTTGCTGAAAAATGTGGCAGTCCCTTTGATGATCCATTGCATGCGAAACCATCAAGGATACAATTGTACTGAAAAAGAAGCGGTTGGTGTTACAGGTTAACTGGGAGAACAAAAAAAATACCACTGCTGCAACAAGTGCCAAACAAGGTACCAGCACTGAGAGGCGAAAGAGATTGGCATGCTTGTCTACAATATGATGAGAACTGGTGTAAAAAAATGAGATGATGGCTTCCTTGAGTGTGGGATGTGCAAAATTTTTGGTTTTGCTTTTAAACCAAAAGTAGGAGCGAAAAAACAAATATATTGGCTGACTTACATTTTTGTCAAGCCCACCATGTAAAAACATCGATTCACAGAGGAGTCGTTCAGCTGTAGATTTAACCCACTCAACCTTGTCATGTGCTTGAACATCTGAGGGAGGGACAAGATCATACATAGCCATGGAAACATTGAGGACAATCATCTTGAGGTCCAAGTGCCATGTAGCAATATCTGCAAGAAGCTTTCAAGAAGCATTGAGTAGAGGATCAACTGTTGCATGACAGACTTATGAGAGCCACCATATCTATTTTGTTCTCAGGCCAGTAGCCTATGGCATGTCAGTACTTCAGGTAGCAATGTAGTCAACATATGCACTGAACTTGAACTTGGTCTTGTTTCGTGTTGCATCCATGACAGAGGTAACCAGCGATTCTGAGACAGATAATTTCAGATCATGAGATTTGGAGGGAAACAGATTTTTGATCATGTGCATAATCCAACAGTCACATTTTGCCTCCTCAAGGAAATCCTTCCAGACCAGAGGATAGTACGTGAGCATGTCAGCAGCAGGAGGCCCATCCTTAGACTTCTTGAAGTTCCTGGGTGCGCTTGAATGAGTTCCCATCTGCACATCAACTTCATTAGCAACTAAATGAGGGCCTCCTTCATGGAAAGTGTTGTGTCCTGCATTGGCAAGTCAGTCAGGATTGGGAGCAGAAGGACTTCCATTGGTCTGATGGTGATATTTGAGGATGTCAGCAACCTCTCCACCATCATCAGCCTGAATAAACTATCAGAATTGGTGTCCCTGATTAGGGGGACCTTACTTGGGACTGTCCATCATCTGGTGTTTGAAAGGCTTGAAAGACTGCTTCATCCCCTTCATCATGTGACCAGTCAAATGGGTCATCCAATGGAGGTGAGATGTGACGATTTACTGCCTCGGTAGCCTGGTGGGGTTCAAGAGAAAAACCTGTGAATGCTGTTAGTAGGAGATCTAGTAATCTGAAATATCATACCTGGATGCATAGCCTGTTGTCGATTGGTTGCACCCCAGCTGTCAACTTTGTCCCCATTATCTCTATCTGTTTCATCACCACTAGCAGATGAATTAGATGACTTATCAGTACATTCATCATTGCACTCAGTGTCTTCATCTCTGGTGACCCTGTTATGACTGCCACGATCAGAGAAGAGGCCCAGATCAGTTGCATGTTCTGGCAACTCGGTTGAAACCTGTCTTGCTGTAGTGCTTGGATCATAATACAGCAGCTGCATATCCATGATGTTGAACATGGAGGGTTGTCTTGAAAGCTGTCGTGACAAGGGAACCATAAGCCTTGTTTGGTTATGAGGTATCTGAGAAGCCTGATTGCGAGAAACAGAAATTGCATCATGTGCACTACTGGAGTTTGAGGAGATGGTGGAAAAGGACAGAGTAGCAGAAACATGAAAGCCAAACTGTTGAGAATCTGAGGTGTACTGATAAAAGGTAGGGATGGGTGCTGATGTCCCAACGTCAGTGGATGGAGGCATATAAGGTGGCAGGGGATTTAACTGTAGAGTGGGTTAGATGATCCTGTAGCTGAATGTATGACTCACCTGCTTCCTTCCATGTCTCCCTTTTCCAGGCCTCTCAGGAGCAGAGGGGTTCTGAAGCATGTCTTCAGGTAGGTCAGTCGTAGATCACAGCCCTTTCCCTTATGCCTCTAGGACTGCCCCAATTTTCTCCATTTGGGTGATCCTTCCACCAGCTCCTGCTCCCATCCTGCCTGAATGGCAAAGCATCAAACTGTCATTGAGTTGGCTTGCTGGAATGCTGTCAGTGCTGAACAAGCTCTTTGAACATTTCTGAGAACCTGCAATGCATTCATCACTATCAGGACAACACTTGGACTTGACATGAGTCTTCTTTCTTGGAGACGTAGAGTAAGCCATGATTGAGTAAAGGAACTGGGGACTGAGGACGAGTTGAAAGGATACACTGCAGATATATTTTCAGTTGGTGGAAGGCTTTTAAAGTGCAAATGGAGAGGAACAGACACTAGCTGATTATAAGTATTAGCAAATCAAAGTTGAAGCTTTTACATAAGAGGTCAAGTCAAAATTTGTACATGTACAGAAAACAGAGTAGAGGGCATAGGTGAATATATGTAAAGTAAAAGTTGAGTCATGAGATATACATGGTATAGTGGCAGTCAAGTTAGACACGAACAGAAAGAATGAATGACTACACACTTCGTTTGAATCACTTATGTGGCATGTGAGGGTTATCCAAACTTCTGATGTCTTCAATGTCAATGGATGGCCACTTTCCAGGGTTCTGTGTCATAAAGCCATCTATACTTTGAATGGACGGTAATTGACTATCAGTGGCACGTGTGTTCTGCAATGCATTCATCATCTCCACTGGCTTTTTGTTGGCAGCCATTCCATGTAGGAACTTGTCAAAAATAGGTAGAATGTCTGCGAAGGTTGTGGTATTGGTCAGTAATGAGGTCATATTCTTTGCAAGTACCTCTCACCATTTGTCTACAAGAGGAAGCAAATCATGAAAGTAGGAAGAGACTTGACAATGGAAGTCCTTTCTACAGGCTTCCTTGAGAAAAAAAGATGATTTGGCATCAGAAGCTGCTATGAGAGCTGTTATGGTGTCACGGTTGTTTTAAGGGCTGAGAATCATCTTCTTGGGGTCAACAGAGTGTGCATGACCAAGAGGACCATCATACATGATCATGATCCAGACGAGCACATAAAAGAGAGATTTGATGTCATTGGCAAAGGTGTGCTGTATGAGTGTGTTGTTGCTAAAAATGTGGCTGGTGGAGACTGACTTGCATGATTGAGAGGGTCCTGAAACACCATATCTTTGAGTTGATCAAGTAAATTTATAGACATGAACAGAATCATTTCCTGGCAATGACGTGATTACTATCATTCTAATTATGGTTTCGGTTGACTTACAGTACCACCCACATTGTATCTATGTTCTTCATTCAGCTCAACTCCAAATTCCCAGTCAAGCAGAAGGCTACATGAATTGTCACTGTCTAAGTCTTCTATCATAGTGTCATTGAGGCTACAATCACAGTACAGAATGTTCTTCTCAGCAGCTTGTTCCATCACTATCCATTCAACAGCACATTTAGTTCACAAGTCATCAAAGTTAAGGATCCTGAACCTCTGAGAATATCCTGAAAGGACAAAACAAGTTCTTTTTTCGATTTGAACATGATTATATGTCAGGTGCAGGGAGTCATAACTATATGCAAGTGGACCCAGCAAAATTTCATGTTCTTCTGCCATTTTTCCTCTCAGTATCTGTCTGTGCTGTCTATCACATCCTCAGGCTCTGACTTCACAAGGACAAACCAGAAACCTTGCAGCTTTGGCACACTGTTGATATGATGGAGGTGCTTCATCATGTTGACTTCATTGAGGATGTCTTGAGTAGAGGAAACATGAACCCAGTAATCTTTAATCACATAGTAGACCTCCCCTTTGTGTGCAAGATAACAAACTGTACCCCTACCCAAGAACCCAGGACTTGAAAAAAGATCTGGATGAGGTTGAACCATTTGTTGCCAACTTGCATCCTTCCAATCAGTTGAGCATCCTCTGGGGAAACGGGAATGGATGAAAATGGATCTGGTGCATCTGGAGGCCCAGACACTTCAGCAGTTTTAGGTGGAGCAGGGGGGAGTAGTAGGCTACAGATGTATACAGGTGCAGGCTTGATCTCCATGGTTAGGTCAAAGCCAATGCAACTATGGCAACTGAACGAAATGGCACAAAGAACGTAAATGAGGTGGTCAGGATACTGATGGATGTTAAAGGGCACTGAGACGATGCCACCAGAGCAATCATAAAAGTGCAGGCAGAGCTCCTTGGTAGTGCAGATTGACAGCCCTAGAACAAATCGTCTCCAAGGCTGCTTGAGAAACATAAGGTACACTTTTGAATCCATCATCTTTCCCAGGCATTTTGCTGGCTGATATACTTCTTTTGTGTGCTCACTGATCACCTTGGGACTCTGCCAAGTGACCTCATTGAGTGTATTGACCACTTCTTCAATGAGCACAAGATCTGGTTTTCGCTGGTAAGCACCTACTGAACCTGGGATAGGTTTGTTGCACCAATTGGACACCCAGCAATGTCTATAGGAACCTATACAAGGTGCAAACAATTGGACAGCACTCGTAACCACATTGAAAAATGCAGTGAGACATCCCTTGTTTGTCAAGGTAGACCTTGCAGTTGATACTAATGTAGGATCAGATGCAGTTTCCAATGGCCATTGTCAATGCTTCATGATGGGATCATAAAGTTGCCAGTGATCTGGGTACTGGCTGGTTGAAAGGACACCACAGACATCATTGGGGATTTGTTGCCATGGGATGGTGAGTGATTGTACACAAAAATCCAGTGGCAAAGCTGACTGAATTCATGTGACAAATGGTCAGAGGATGATATCTGCTGTATATCCAAGTGGAGCCGCTGGGGAGGATTGACTCTCATGGATGATTGTGCCTTCAAGCTCATAGACAATGAAAGAGTCCATTGAGGTGACTGTTCTGCCATCTTTGGGGAGAAGGTACGATTCAAATGGTTTGTATACTCCATCTATTGTTGAATATTTGACATTTTTAGTCCACATGTCATATCCCAAGTTTTTCACTAAGTACAACTCCTAACTCCATTCCACTTTTCTTACAATCTACAATGCATTCTCCTAGAGAACATGATCTGGAGCTATTGGACTTTCCTATTATAGTATAGATTCCTTTTCTGTCATCCTTGTTTACTCATTTGTAGCACCCTGACTCAGCAAGGGTACACAGTATCTGGTTTTCTCTATGACCAGGGCATAGCCTTGGAGTTCAACTCCTCTGATCTTCTTACTCATCTTCTTACCAATACCTAGGAAATCGTAACATTCTCCTTAGTAATCTCTGCTTAGGACTTAGTATATAAACTGTAACTCCGAGCTCTGTACACTTCAGTTTGAATATTAAATTAGTCTCTACTCCTTCCTCTCACTTGAGTACTTAGTACTCTCCTCTGATTACCTCCAACCCAAATACGGGACAGGACTTTGACAAGGGCACACCACATAAGGTGAAGCCAATGTCCCATCCATCCAGAACTCTGAAGTTTTGGAATTCCCCTCAGGAGTCAACCCAGACTTAACAGTATATTCGAACTCCCACTTGTCACAAGTTCTCATGGATACCTGCTCAAAGACAAAGCTAGCAGCACAAAAACTCCCCTGTGCTGGCTCAATCCCAACTCCAAAAGGAGGCAGTATATTCATCTTTGATATCCCTCTCAGAGATACTAGCACCACACGCTTCAGTTTCACAGCTCATCTACAACCACATGATTCCATCTCCGCTGTAGGACTCCACAACAGGCCCTCATCTCCACCCCCATTGATCCCCTCTAGGACCCCTGCTAATAGAGTAACTCCACCCAGTCATTGCTCAAACGACATATACAGAACTCTGGCAGCAGGAGAACCCCCTGAAGGCCAAGCAGACCTGGAGGAAAACCCAGGAGATGACTCTGGAGACCCTAACGAAGATGACATCAATGAGCTAGTCCATAGCTACTCAACAAGCCCCAAAGCCTGTGTACCCAAGGATGCCCTCACCCACTTGGCTAACGCCATAGAAAGTCTAGCCAAGTCCTCCCAGCATCCCTCCACCTCCAAGTCTAGCCAACAAATGAAAGTCCAAGAACTGGACCAGTTCGATGGCACAGATCCTCGCAAACTCTGAGTCTTTCTTGTACAATGTGAGCTGAATTTTCAAGACTGACCCAGAGCCTTCACATTGGACCGAGCAAAGGTTACCTTTGCCCAGTCATACCTCAAAAGGATTGCCCTTGAATGGTTCAAGCCTGATCTCCTAGAAATGGTAGATCTGGACCTCTGTCTGATCTGGATGGACAGCTACAAGGAGTTCATCAAAGAACTCCAGACAAACTTTGGTCCACACAATCCAGTTGGAGATGCCAAGCACCAACTAGACCATCTGTTGATGAAGGACAGACAGCTCATCAATAAGTACGTTGTGGAGTTCAATTGCCTCGCCTCTCAAGTCCAGGGTTATGGAGGAGGCGCCCTCCGGCACCACTTTTACAATGGTCTTCCCAACCATATCAAGGATGAAATCTCCCACATCAGTAAACCAGTGATTTTACCACAGCCATCACAATATTTACAGCATGTTACAGCATAATTACAGTACATTACAGCATGACAGTCACACATCGTCACACTATCACAAGGTTACATCACGTCACAGTAACTACAGTCGCAAATTATCACACTATCACAAGGTCACATCGCATCACAGGACCCCGACAGGCCGTACAGACGGTACAGCGACACAGTCAGCTAGAGGCATTATCCCTGAGGACTAGGAAATGCTACTAAGCTAGCATTTCCTAGTCCTCAGGGACTTGGCTTTTTTTTTTCTTGAGCAGTCACGTCACACTCATGTCACACTCCACTACTTCCACTGTCCAACAATGCAACAACGACTGCAGATGCCAACGACACTGCCTGCCACTTCCACACCCTCCTGAAACGTCGGTGCTACTTGCCCCCTCCACCTCTCTATCTTGTTTGGGGTCCCCCCACCTCCAGCTCTCTCAAACCATCGACAAGCACGACGGTTTGTTTGACACCACCGCCTGCCACTCGCACCTCCCCAGCCCTCCAACGGCTTGCTCGACAAGCCGTCATATCATGAGCATGCCAATGTGTGCACAACTGCACTCACACAACGCGGCAAAGGAGCAACAAGGGTGGAGCACAAGGGTGCATCAGGACGATGGTGTGTATGACCTGCACCCCCGCCTCCCCGCCTATCTCACCTCCATGACGACAGCGATGACAGGAATGCTGTGATGAAGACGTCACGATGTCCTTGCTGCGACGAGGGCAATGCAATGGCGCTGCCTTCCCAGCAAGCGCCCAACGGCTCACTCACCACCCATCACCCATCCCACCTCCCCAGTTACCAAGGGCCCAACAGCCAATCTGGCAACACCACCCACGACCTCTACCAACTCGTTCAACGACACCACCCGCAACCTCCCATGCAACCCAGCCGCCAACAAGCCCAACGGCTTGTCCAGCACACCTACTGTGCCCTTTCGTGTCAAACGACGACACCATGATGACAGCACGTGTGCAACTGCACCCACAACCACCCGACATAGCGACAACCAGGGCCTGTGCCCCCCTCATGCACATCCTTGACTGCAGGGACCATGCAGCAACAGCAAGGACGTGATGGCAACACCACCTCCGTGGAACTGTCAACATGCGGGCCCAACGGCTTGTCCGATACACCGCCTGCCCTGCCAGCAACACGACAACAAGGACAAGGGCAGGAACACGCCAATGACAGCATAATGTCATCAATGGCGCTGGGCCATTGACGACACCACAACAACAACGTGTGCGTGATTGCACCCACATCACCAGACCCCGCGATGATAGGGATGAGGGTGACACCTCATCCAACATACACCCCGCATGCACCACCTCTGTGCTCCCTCCATAACCGGTCCAATGCCCTGGTTGGTGCAACAAGGACCAAGCCACATCGAGGACCGCCCGATGACGACATGGCAATGGCCACAACACAACCGGAACGGCGCACTGAGGACAGGGCCACATCGAAGGTACGATGACGACGATGCGTCGAGGTTGGGGACGCAACAATGTCCACAACCAAACGCATTGAGGATGACAATGACCCGATACCACGGGCACAGCAAGGGGAACAAGGAGATGACAACAACTATACGGCAAGGGCGGGGATGTGACCACGCCCATGACCAGAATGTAGCAGTTATGTAGCACGGACATATAGTATATTAGCATTTTTGTACGTAGTTTACAAAATACAAGGTATTTCTAAAGTAATTGAGGCAGATGAAAGAAGAAATTTGAAAAAAAAAAAGCTGTAGTACCTGTGCCATCTGTGCTCTCTGTACCCTGTCTGTGGACTCTGTTGATGTGTGCTGCTGTATGGTCCGGCGTGGTGCTGTGACCATTGTAACAGCACTGTGTCACACTGTAGTGGCACTGCACAGTGGGGACCTAATTGTAGCGCTGTAGCCAACTGTAGCCAATGTACAGTGCTGTGCAGCCACATTCGGGTTTGCTGATGCGAGTTGGCAAGCCTCCGACAATCAAGGGACTGCACACTCTTGCCCATGCCATAGATGCCCAGTATTGGGAGCGCAAGTCCAAAGTAAATCAGCAAGCCAAACCCACAACCTCCTCCTCAAAGAACTTCAACAAGCCCTCCACCACATCCTCCTTCATGCCTAGCTCTGGTGGCTTAAAAGACTCCAAGGACTCCAAGGAGTTCAAGGGAAAAGCCACCTCCACAACTCTGAAGCCTGACCTCTCCTCCAAATTAGGAAGCAACAGCAAACTCACTGCCACAGAACGCAAAAGGTGCTTCGACAATAAACTTTGCATGTTCTGTGGAAGTGGCAGACACATGGCCAAGGAATGCCCTAAGTCCACCTCCAGGGCATCCAAAGCTCACACTGCCTCTACCAAGGCTCCAGAAACCCAACTGGAGGTCTCCTCAGAGACAAAAAAATAATCAGCGACCTCCATGACTTTGCATGGGTAGGAGGTTGCATTAAACCTGACCATACACCCAAGGAGATCAGACTCAACGTGTCCGCTCTCTCCAATCCCAAGTCCCTTATGCCCTCCATCTCTTTAGCTTCTTATCCTATTCCTTCATTCTCCACTCTCATAGACTCTGGCTCCTCCGATTGTTTTATAGATACAACATTTATTAATGACCATAATCTTTCAACTTACCCCATGCCTCCACTACAACTCTGACTCTTTGATGGGACCTTGAACTCCACTATTACTTGAGCAATCAATCACCATGTCCATTTCGAAACTGGTGATATCACTCTGACAACATTTTATGTCACTCCATTGGATGGCTCCTGCTCCCTTGTACTTGGACACAACTGGCTCACCCACTACAATCCGTCAATTAATTGGGTTTCGAGCAGTATCTCTTTCCATTCAACTGAGCAGTCCATGCCAACAAAGCCAAGCTCTCCTCCACAGCCTCCGACCCCTCTGGTCAAGGCTGAAACTCCATCTCCTGATCCACCAAGTTTCTCCAACCGCAAGGCCCCCCATATTGCACTAGTAAGCACACCTGCATTTGCTCTGGCCTGTCGCCTAGAAGGCTCCATGCAGTATAGCCTGCAACTCCATCCTCAAGATACCCACCTATGCTCCACCTCTTCTGAGCCTGAAGAAATCAATCTCTCCAGAGTTCCTCCAGAGTATCATGACTTTGCTGATGTTTTCAGTAAGCAAAGGGCTGACACCCTAGCACCCCATTGCAAGCATGACCTCAAAATCAAACTCGAAGAAGGAGCTAGTCCTCCACTGGGTACCATCTACTCCCTTTCTCCCTCCAAACTTGAGTCCCTCCAAGCATTCCTCAATGAGCATCTCTCCATCAGTTTTATCTGACCCTCCTCTTCCTCTCACACTGTTCCGGTCCTCTTTGTCTGCAAAAAGGATGGTTCCCTCCACCTCTGTGTTGACTTCAGAGGACTAAACAAGATCACGAAGAAAGACCACTACCCACTGCCCCACATCTCTGATCTCCTCAATGCTCCAAGCCATGCTAAAATCTACATCAAGATTGATCTCTGGCACACTTATCACCTAGTCCGCATCGCAGAGGGAGACGAATGGAAAACTTCCTTCTGCACTCGCTATGGCTCCTACAAGTGGTTGGTTATGCTGTTTGGACTTACAAACACTCCTGTGGCATTCCAGTGGTTTGTCAATACAATCTTTGCTGATCTCCTAGATGTCTGTGTTATAGTCTACCTGGACAACATTCTAATCTACTCCACTGATATGGCCTCCCATAAGGAGCATGTCTGTGAGATCCTCCATAGGCTCCACATGCATGGACTTTATGCAAAGCCTGAGAAGTGTAAGTTCCACACTGACTCCACTGAGTACTTGGGTTACCAGCTCTCACCCTCTGGACTTACTATGTCTCTGGAGAAAGTCAAATCCATCCAGGAATGGCCCAAGCCCTGCAAGACTGTGGTTTGCCAACTTCTACTGGTGTTTTATCCATAATTACTCCGATATTGTCATTCCTTTAACCTGCCTTACTTGTAAAGGAACTCCGTGGTCTTTTGACAACTCCTGTCGCTTGGCCTTTCAGACTCTCAAGGATGCTTTTACCTCTGCCCCCATTCTGACACACTGGATGCCCGATGCTCTGCTGATCATCAAAACAGATGCCTCTGACTATGCCATTACTGGCATTCTCTCCATCTGTTGCCCAGATGACGAAGTCCACCCCATGGCTTTCTACTCTTGGACTTTGTCCACCCTGGAGCTAAACTATGACACTCATGACAAAGAGCTCCTTGCTATCCACAAGTCATTTTGGACTTGACATCACTACCTCAAAGGGGCTGGCACTCTGATCAATGTCATCACCAACCACAAGAACCTTGTGTACTTTGTGACAACTAAGCTCCTAACTCGCTGACAGGCTTGGTGGTTGGAGTTCCTTTCCCAGTTCAATATGATTGTCCGTTTTCACCCCAGACACCTTGGAGCTAAGCCCAATGCCCTCACTCACTGATGGGACGTCTATCCCAAAGAGGGGGATAAGGACTACACTTGCGTCAACCCTCACAATTTCCACCCAGTCTTTACCCAGGAGCAGCTCATGTTGTCCCTCTGAGCCACATTCTTAGCCACTCCTGTACTCCACTCCAGTTCCTTGTTCGATGAGGAACAACTCCACTCCAATATACTCACTGCACTACCTAGCGATCCACTGGCTAGCATTCACATGTCTGCTCCTGAAGCCCCTGACTCCCGTTGGTCAGTTGACTCCAAAGGTTTCCTCCAACTAGATAACTGCATCTATGTCCCCGATGCAAATGATCTTCATCTTTGGGTCCTCCGATACAAACATGACCACCTGCTCTCAGGACATTTCGGACAGAATTGGACATTAGAGCTTGTTTGATGAGAATACACTTGGCCAGGAGTCCAAACCTTTGTTAAGGACTATGTCTCCTCCTGCACCTCCTGTGCTAGAGGAAAGGTCCCAAGACATAAGCCCTATGGACTCCTTAAGCAACTCCCCATCCCTGAGAAGCCATGGAACTCCATCTCCATGGACTTCATCGAACAACTCCCTCTGTCCTCTGGTTTTACCTCTATCCTAGTCATAGTTGATCGACTCTCAAAGTAATGTGTATTTATCCCAACACACGATACCATCACCTCCCCGGAGTTAGCCAAACTCTTCCTACTTCACATCTTCTCCAAGCATGGAGTTCCCTCCCACATCACCTCCGACAGAGGCTCTGAGTTTGTCTCGCACTTCTTTACAGTAAGCTCAAAAACCCTTTCAATACTAACCTTGATAGCAGTGTGCAAAGTACACTGTCAAACACTGTGAGAATCTTGCTTACCTTTGGTGGAGTTATAAATAGTACTTACTCTTAGCTACAAAATTGTCCCTTGGGTCATGTGATTTGGTTCACACACTGTGGAGATATCATTATTTCAAGTCAGCAATGTCATTGAAAGGGTTTTTGAGCTTTTAAATTTATAGTTAGAATGTTGTTGAAATCATGTGATATTTGACATT
>JBBPMY010000242.1:0-22873 GCA_038090615.1 Phylloporus gajari | reverse complement strand
CACATGGACCGCGTCTGACAGCGATGGCCACGTCCACCATCGACATCGGACGCACGCAGGTGCGAAACAGCATCAGAGGACTGCCCGCCATCCCCACGACAACGAAACAGTCGCAGCTCTCCAGGGATTTTTGGATCCCCCAGGTCACACAAGATGGACAGGTGTCGTACAAGCTTTAAATTACCCCGCACATCTTCCCAATCTCATTCCAGATCTACTACGCAAACACCTTGACCGGAAAACTCGCCCGCGACCTCCCAAGAGACCCAGAGGACGACGTCTCGGAGAGTGATCTCATCGTCCTAACTGCTTTTCAGTCGAGCTCCTGTTCTAGAGGCAACCTTGACATCCGCCCTATTTACCCCGCAATTACATCCCACACCCGGGCCAGATCTTCCGAGTCCATCAAGATAAACGGCACCGCCGAACCGGTACATCTGTCACAATCCATGCCTTCTTCTCGTCTCAGCGACATCCCTCGCAGTCTACCTGTGAAGCCTCTCCCTATCCCAGTCAAACCTGGCTCTTTGCTCCGCCCACGCGCTAATACGGATCTCACCTTATCGAATCGGCAGGCCAACCGCGTTGTCCCGCACACCGCACATGCACGAAACCACAGCCATGGCGCAACGGATACGTCTCCAAGTTACCAAAGGAACGCTCCCTCAGCGAGCAACGCACTCTCGCCCAACATGAACACCCAATCCGTCCCAGAAGCTCGCCGTCCCAGCCAACTCTCCAACGTCTCAGAATTTCAACACCCAACGTCTTCCCAATCATCCATGCGTACCATACGTCAACATCCAGCCGCCCCCACTCGGGATATTGTATCCGAGCTTTTGCAAAGAGCACGACAATGCATACACTCTGTAGTGCTCCATCTGCAACAATTTGGGATCCCACAGGTTACAGAGGACGAAGAAATTGTCGAGGATCTCATGTGGGCCGCCATCACGGCTATACGAGACCTTTTATACGTTTCTGGCCCATCGTTCAGACATCTTGGCGGGAAAAGCAAAAGCGAGAGAGGCGATACCGATGCATCTCAAACACCCTTGGTTCCCGCGCAACGACGTGCCGTTGCTACCCTCTCCAAATTCGTCTTGTCGGCTCGCGCGGTCCTCAACGACGCACCTTGGATCGCAATTGACAATGTATCGCAGCTCAGTTCGGATGCTGATGAGTTGGAACGTTCCATCGTCGATTTTGTGTCTGTAGCACGAGAAGTTCGAAGTCAAGGTGTTCTCGGATCAAAACAGTTATTCGGGTACTTGACTGCTTCACACGCTGATCTCACAAAGGCGGGGGCAGGAACTGCCGGGACATGGAAAGGGTTTGGATGGGTCGACATTGAGGATCACGAGGAGGCACCGCGACGAAACCTGACCGTGGCCACATTCAGCGAATTCGAAATCCATATATCCAGAGTTCGGGAAAGGCTGAGCACACTCACAGAAGCACTTCGCGCAACGCACCCTGGTATCTGAACATTTATACCTCTTTTAGCTGTGATTGATGTTATCCTGTTTTGTAGCCGAGGTTGTGACCACTTCCGCGCAAGAGCTTTTCAAGGAGCTCTCATCCCTTGTTCTATTCCTTGGAGACATCCATATTGCCAGGCATGTTGATCTCAACACCATTGATCAGGCTGAGCTCCCCGATGGCGCACAATATATGCGAACGGTCGAGAAAGCTCGCGTTCATACTCGTTCTTTTGAAGCGGCTACGCAGGCTATCTACGACGACGGTGCTACGTTACTCGTCGCAACACAGCGTATCCGACGAGTCGATCCTTCGGAATACAGGAAAGATCATCGTGACGCAGTGTACGACTCACTCGAGGCCATGAGTTCATCTCTTGATTCCAACCTCAAAATATCGCGACAGCATCTTGAAGAGCTTATGTGTATCGGTATCGAACAATCCACCATCTTAGAACGGTGTCACCGGACCCCTGTCGAGTGGCGAATGACACAGCGCAGCGTTTCTTCTATTTTCACGAACCAAGTACTGGAAGCCATTTATAACACTCGTGGCGCATACGATGTCACGCCAGATGAATCAAACGGGGCCTTGGAGAGTGTCACGCAGGTTATGGAGACATCCTCTCGATCGCAATCACCACCTTCATCACCTGTATCAACCAGTGGAACATCCACCGCAATACCCAGTCATGAGATACCCACCGTTTTCTTGAATGATGACGACCGTACGTCCATTTCTGATCTGTCTTTGCGAAAATTCATTGTTGGTAGTTTTGGGAACGTCACGCACACCTCAGCGACCAGACAAAATCCAAGCATTCTTCGGTGATGACGTACCATCGCATTATCTATTTACCCTGCGTGCAGAAGCAAAGCCTTGGTATCTTCGACCACGCTATAACCCAGAAGAAGTGCTCATCGACCCAGATGGTACCGTACGAGGCGGAACCGTGCCAGCTCTGGTAGAAAGACTGACAGCACATGAATATTCAGGCAAGTTACCATTAGTTGTGCATAGCAGCGGAAACTCATGCTCGCACCAGATATCAATTTCACGAGGGCATTCTTAATGACATTCAAGTCGTTCATGACACTCGATGAACTCTTCAATCTCCTTGTAGACCGTTTCTGGATTCAACCGCCTCCTGGTCTTGACGCACAAGAGCTCGAAGAATGGAGAAAGCACAAACAAAGCATCATACGTATTCGGTTCGTCTTTACCATCTTTCATTGTAGCAGCGCAAGACCATAACCTCCTCAGGGTAATTAATACGATGAAGTTGATAATACAAGACGAGGACCTGCTGGACAAGGAAGATGCGGGAATCCTTGATCGCATGACGCAGTTTGTGTCCCAGGATGATGTCTTCAGATTTGTGGCTGCGAAACAACTATTGGTTGCCGTCAAACGAGCAGTTCGTTACCTTTTCCTTATGTCAGGATCGAAACTAAACACCGGTTATTGTAGGCAGGAAACATCAAGAAATTGACGTTACCATCGGCGGTGCCTCCACCTGTGCCAATCGTTCCGAAACGAGTGGAGCTGCTAGATATTGATCCCTTGGAGCTCGCTAGGCAACTGACAATCACTGAGAGTCATCTGTATCAAAAGATCCGTCCATCTGAATGTTTACAACGATCAAAGCAATCTCGGACGGAGTATCACGACGGTGTCGCCAACTTCATTCGAAGGAGCAACAGGGTATGGTTTTCGATTGCCCGAGTACTCTCCTTGACTCAAGGTCTCACAGATCGCCCACTGGGTTACGTATTCTATCCTTTGTAAAGATGATCCCCGTCGCCGAGCTGCAATCATGAAGCAGTTCATCCAGATTGCCGATGTCAGCCTTTCCAACTTTATCTCGTCTGTGTAATCTATGTCCTCACACTCTGTCACAGCGATGCCGCCTAATTCAAAACTTCTCCACCATGATGGCGATTGTAACGGGATTGAATTCGTCTCCGATCCATCGCCTCAAACGGTCATGGGAACAAGTCAGCTCGAGATACATGTCACAGTTAGAAACGTGTGAGACGCTCATCAATTCGTACAAGCATTACAACAGCTATCGGAGTACGCTCGCCAACGTAGCCCCTCCCTGCGTCCCGTTTGTTGGTACGTCTCTTCAACCAAGTGGTGTGACCGATCTGATCATGATTCTCGCAGGCGTCTTTTTAACCGCGCTAACTCACATACAAGACGGGAGCAAAGATCTCTTGCCGGGCGACCTCGTCAACTTTCGTAAACGCCAGAAATCGTCAGAGGTCGTTCAGGATCTGCAGCGCTGGCAAGCTCAACCACACAACTTTCACCCACTCCCGTCCGTGCTCGTCTTCATTGACGAATCGCTGAGCCAGTTTGGCGATCACGACGCGACCGAGGTATTTTGGCAGCTGAGTCTGGAGAGGGAGCCGAGGGAGAGGGATGAGGAGAGACTGGCGAGGTGGTTGTCCGAGAGCGGTTTCAATTGAGCAGAGGGTATGTCGTTTGTTTTTCGCATGTGCATTGTTGAATCATACCACGCGTGGACGCTTGGTCGCGTTGTCTTGTTGTTTGTTTTCTGGACAGTTTCGTATTATATTGGTATTTATTATTTATGATGATGCAGTGGAAGGCGTATCTTTCCTGCTCTTTAATCCGATTGTTGTAGTACTTGGCGTGGACGGCGTGTCCAATGTTGTTGAAATACACTGTGGGGTTGTTCATCTCTATCGTCGATCAAAGGTGAGTTGGTACAGGAACTAGATCGTGTTGCATAACAAATTGCCAAGAAAACAGAGCTCGGATATTCAAGTCGCCAGTCATGTCACAACTCCCTTTACTCACAAACACTTCAACGATCGCTTGCACTTAGCCAATCAAGAAATAAGCTCCCCAGATCACGCAGTTACGGCCTCCCTCAGTGGGCGACGAAGAGAGATTTCGCACTCTTCGAAAGAGGGGCCAAAAATCTTGAAACAAGACATCAGTCTGCAGGATCGCGTGCAAAACATAAAAGACGACTCACCAGAAAGATCACCATCAGATGGTGACCACGACGAAAAAAAGAAAGCTCGCGTGCACGCTCAAACGATTCGAAAGCCTTCTTCCGGTTTCCCTGACTCAGGTACATGTTCCCGAGGACCTGGACGGACGTGAGTGGCCGTCTGACACCATCTCCGTGACGTACCTGGAGGCAATTGTATTTTTCGCTGTCGTCTGCGATTCGCATGAGCTCATTGATGCGTTTGATGGCGTCTTCTTGTTTTCCGGAGAGGAAGAAGAGAATAGCCTGCAGAACGGGACAGCACAGAGAGAGGTCAGGGAAAGGGGATGAATGTGCCTTGATGATGAGGAGAAGCCTGCTTTCGTCTGCACTACATGTGCCAAAGAAAGTATCCAAGGCTTCATACGTGGGCTCCTGTTGACCTTGGCCAATGAGTGCTCGTATCAGTGCGATGTGGCCAATAATTGATGGGGTATTTTGGAGGGACTTGGGTTCTGGATCAACATTACAAACGAGAAGAAACAAGAGAACTACTTTTCTGGCGTTGTCGAGTGCATATTGCCATTGTTGTGATTCTGCTTGTTTAAGAGCATAATTTGAGCGCGGAGTGCTTGGGAGGTTCTGCCTCATGCCACACCAACCCAGCCGTGCGCGAGTCTGGTGCCACCCACGGATGAAAACTTGCGGAAGTCATGTTCATGAAGGGAAGGTGAGAAGTAGGCTATGAAGAAATTCGGATTACGTCTGAACAGCCCCGGAATACAGTGAATCGCACATCAATGATGAGATGCAGAGTGAGAATATCCCTAAGGAGGTAGACTGTAACTTTCTTGTCGCCTTTTCCACACGCGAAATAACTGCCATCAGGGGATAGAGCGAGAGCGAGAATTGGATCTTGAAAGGTGACAGTAGGACCGATTTTAGAAAGAGAAAATGTATCCCAGAATGACAGTGAGCTGCCTACAGCACACGCAATGATTCTCCCATTGGTTACGAGTAAGTGAAGGGCCGAACCGCTGCTTGCAGGAATAGAATCCCGAGACGAAAAAGCACTATAATACGGGGTAAATTGGAAGGCCGTAACTAACCCAGAGGATATTGTGAAGACGCGATTGCTAGCGTTGGACCACACGAGGGGTAGACTTTGAACAGCCGTATCAGCGCTGGCAGTGGGGGCGTTAATAGTGTCCTTGCTAGTCCACCGTAACGGGCTGTAGCCCCCGCGAGCTTCCCACACCCGGATGGGATCCCCAATTGCGGCGGTTGCGAGGCATCCACCGTCTGGGGAAAACTTGACCCCAACTACACTATCCTTGTGTTGATTCAGCTCGAGGAGTAGCTTTCCGGTATTGAGGCTGAATATGCGGGCGGTCTTATCCTGAGATGCTGTAGCGAACCTGATTGAATCTGGAGAGACGTCCACCGCATACACGGGTACTCCCGATGCGTGCTTGTCCACCTTGATCACCTCGTTTGTAGTCAGATTCCTCACCGTCACAGTTGTTCCCGCAACTATCACGATCCACTTTCCGTCCTTGGAGACGACGGCACGATCGATTTCATTCAGCTTCTCCGGCGTGTTTTTTTGGCTCGATGGATCTGGATTGATATGGTATCGCAGAAGCTTCCCTCCAGGATAGTCGGAATTGCGTTGGGCGCTCACTATGATCCGAGGGTTATCCGTGAAGGTAAGAGAGACAGGGAGACAATCTTGGCAATCAATGTCGAATTTTCGCCAGCCCGCGTTGCCTGGGCCAATGGTCAACATCGCACTTCTGACTTATCCAATGAATACGCACCACAGTCACAAGTCGTCGTGGACATCTTCAGTATTAGCGCCTGCTTCACGTAATGGGGGTTGGGGTTGAGCAGCGCTGAGGAATGCCCTACTCCCTGGTCGCCTTATATACAGAACATTATCGATGCGGATCGATCCCTAGTTGTACCAAACATGTCACTATACTGGCTAGAAGCAGGCTGTGATTCGTGCGATGGCTGGCCGGCATTGCGGTGGCTGCAAAAAGGGACTTAACGCATGAAATGCACAAAAAGGTATGACTGACCTGTTACTTGACCAGGACAAGAGGCGCTCCTGACGTCGTTGTTATCATTGAGCAAGACGAGGGAATAGCGAAGGGTGGCGGTCGTGCCAGGTGGCGTGACAACCGCACTATCGCGATCGTCCTGTCGTCGTCATTAAACGAGACGGAGAAAGAGGGCGAGAGAAGGGGTTTAAAACGATGCTGACGATGTCCTCAATCTCATCCCCTTTCTCGTCACGACACGTGCTCATCGCTGGCGTCAGGTAAGATGTTCTCACGGTAGTTCATCGCACGTCACTGGTTGACCAGTCGACTACCGACCACTCGTTCAACTCTGACTCTCACATTTCCCCCGCGTTGGTGACAACCACACAATATTTATAAAAAAGGCCGTTACTTAAGATGTGGGTGCGGGACTACAGCGAAAAGCACACCGTGGACATCACCCTCCGGTCACTCTTTCAGGTCACCGCCCGGCCTTCCTCAAGCCTCTCGAAACGCTGCATGTATGGCCTCAACAATGTATGTAAGTCCTTGGTATCGCCGTCGTCGTGACAGCCCTGTCAAGTGCCATGTTCCTACCATGGCCCGTGGATAAATGTCACATGTCCTCTAGCTACCAGCTCCACAATCGTGCAACCTGCAAGTCGGTGATAATGACGTTGCGACCACACTGTTGATGTTGACCCTACGTGGGGCTCGTTTGCCACCCTTGCCTCCATTTCCCTCACGTGCGCACCCTCGTTCTCGCTCTCTCACCGAAACGGAAATGAGTTTTCGATGACAGCGATGTCGCATCACGGCCATCACGTCGTCGTCGATGATCCGTCCTCGCACACTCTTACCTTGTCCCTTCACCCCACTGCACGTGTGGCCTATTCATGGCCAGTCTGCTATACTCCACCTGCCCACTCACTCTACACAAAGATAAGGATGATGTACTAATTGCGACAGCTTCAGGCATGCCCTGCTCTAGAGTAAGGGGCTTGGTGCAACCTTACATTACTACCTTAATATCACTCGGAGTTGTATCAATATTCAATTTTTAGTCTAAGTGATTCACGAAGTTGTGTTCCATTGGGTCTGAAAACGGCCCAGTGCACGGAATGAATGGGCATTTGGCCCTCATGCATTCCGACCCGGGTCATCGTTAGACTCTTATACCACTACGAGCTTTATGAACTCTAGATCGCATTGTCTCATAACAGCCTGGCCCTTTCTTTCTAAATAGTTGGAGTCGATTACTTATAATGCGGCGGAGGATGGCTGACAGAATTTCCAGGTCCTTACACAACTGGATCTTCGTTGACGCAGACGTTGTCTCATTTGTCTGTTGCATTTCTGTATTGCAAACTGGAGACGAGAAACCATCGTTTATAGTTCGCCTCCATTCCCGATCAACATCTTAGATTGGCTGATACAGCAATGAGATCATGTTATACAACAGAAATTCGTCAAACAGAAAGAGCTCCAGTATTCGAATCACTAACGACGTCATAATTCCTTCCACTCACGAACACTCCAGTGATTATTAGACTTTGGCCGATCAAGATATACGGAGCCCGGCCTTTCTCAGAGGGTGACGGAGGATGATTTCGCGCTCTTCAAAAGAAGAACCAAAGATCTTGAGACGACGTCAAATACGCACTAGTTTGGAGAACACAAGCAAGAACTTACCAACAGGATCGTCAACAGAAGGTGACCACGGCGGTAAAAAGAATGCGTGCGTGCACGCTCAAACGACTCGAAAGCCTCCTTCCAGTCTCCCTGAATCAGGTACATGTTCCCGAGGACCTTGAGGAATCTGAGTGACCATGGTATGTCCGCGTTTGGTAACGTACCTGCAGGTAATTGTATTTTTCGCTATCGTCTGCAATCGAGACGAGATCTTTGACACGGGTGACTGCATTTTCACGTTTTCCGGATAGGAACAAGAGGATAGCCTGCTCGGGACGGATCAACGGGAGAGGTCAGGAAAGAGGAATCGACATACCTTGATGAGCATGAGAGGCCTATTTTCGTCTGCCCGACATGTGTAGAAGACGGCATCAAAGGCTTCAAATGCGGGCTCCTGTTTGCCCTGTCCAACGAGCGCACGAGCCAGTGCGATGTGGCCAATGATTGACGGTTCAGTAGTGAGCGACTTGAGGGGATCCGAGTTAGCATTGCCAACAGGAAGAAACAAGAGATAGCTACGCTTCTTGCATGCCCGAGGGCCGCTTGCCAATCTTGCAAATGTGCTTGTTTAAGAGACTGATTCACCTGAGAAGGGTAGTATTCGTCGTATTCGCTGGACAGTGGTACTTTGCAGACCGAGTTCCAGTCTTGCTTTACCCACGGCTCAAAATCCCTGTATTCTACGCGTATAAAGGGAAGGTGAGAGGTAGGCTGTGAAGAAAGTTATATAAAACAGCCTAGTGGGGGAAATGCGCACATCAACGATAACGTGCAGAGGAAGAATGTCCCTAAGGGGGTAGATTGTGATCTTCTTGTCCGTTCCACACGCAAGATGATTGCTGTCATGGGAGAGAGCAAGGGAGATGACCGGACTCTGAAAGTTGATGGTGGGGCCAATCTTGGAAAGAGAAATGGTGTCCCAGAACGAGAGTGAACTGCCTGCAGCGCATGCAATGATTCTCCCATCAGTCACGAGTGCATAGATATTCGAGTTGTCGCTTGAAGGGACAGAATCCCGAAACAGCATGGAAGCGTCCGCTGCGTTCTTAGATGAACCCCCGTAATATGAGCTGTACGAAGTCGGCAATGAAGATTGGAATATTATGACCGACCCAGAAGATATCGTAAAGGCGCGATCGCCAAGGTTGGAGCATCCGAGGGGTATACATGTCGAGCTCTGAACAGCGGCATCATTGTTGACAGTGGGACCAAAGACAATATCCTTGCTAGTCCACCGTGGGGTGTAGTACTCACAAACATGCCATACCCGAATAAAATCCCTAAATGCGGCGGTTGCGAGGAAGTTACCATTCGGTGAGAATTTGACCCCAAGTACGCTATTCTCGTGCTGGCTAAGCTTGAAGAGTAATCTTCCCGTGTTTATGCTGAAGACGCGGACGGTCTTGTCCTGAGATCCCGTAGCAAACTTGGTCGAGTCTGGAGAGATGTCCACCGCATGCACAGGTACACCCGATGTGTGCTCGGCCACTTCAACGACTTCGTCTGTAGTCCGATTCCTCACCGTCACGCCCGTCCCCGCAATGATCACGACCCACTGTCCGTCCTTCGAGACGACTGCGCGGTCGATCTCACTCAAGGGTACTGCCCTCAACTTTCCAGGAATCCCAGGCGCACTGCTTTTCCTCGGTGGATCCAGGTCAATATGGTACTGCAGAAGCCTCCCCCCAGGATAATTGGACTGACGCTCGGCGCTCATTATGATTCGAGGGTTATCCGTGAATGAGATAGAGACAGGGAGGTAATCTTTGCAATCAATGTCGAGTTTTTGCCAGCCCGCGTTGTCTGTGCAAATCATCACGACGTCAGCGTCGCACATCTCAGTCGTCCGATTCATACGCACCGCGGTCACCACTTATTGTCGTCATCTTGAGCACCAAGGCCTACTTCCCGTAGTGGGTTGGGTAGCGCAGATAAATGCCCTGCCTTACATACAATGTGTTATCGATGCGGATCGATCCTAACTGCATCAAACATGTGACGACACCACTAGAGGCAGAACGGTCCGATTGGTATCGTGGCTGATCGACATTACAGCAGCCGTAAAAAAAGCTAAAAGTGTGAAATACAGTTGATCAGCTTCAACGTCCAAGATTCATGTAAGACGCGTACTACTAACCAAAATTCAAGTATGTCTCACGTGCTTGAGCTGCGTTTTCGAGTATTACTTGTTATTAGACTATTGGATATTTTGATTAGCCTGCTCCCTTGGCCGTTGTAGCGTTCGCCAGACAGGAAGTACCTCAGGCAATCACGCCTTGCAACTGTTGCAAGTCCATTTCGTATTCAATGAATATTTGCCGCAAAAGAGGGTACTACCGTACGCGTGATATCATGATTCTGAGACTCAAAAAACAAGCATCGATCGCACATATTGTAGTACAATACACATTACCCTACGGTTAGCGTCTGTGTCACAGCCCCGGTCCCAAAATTTTTGGGAGTTTCATACTGTAACTCCTTCACTCAGTGGGAGGCGAAGCGTGATTTCGCGTTCTTCAAGGGTGGAACCAAAGATCTTGTATCAGGTGATCTTGCACTCAGGTCAGCCATGCACGGAATCGAGGAGCCTCAACAAAAGGACGTCGGATCCACCAGATAAATAAACATCAGATGATGGCCCCTGCGGAAAAAAGAGAGCGAGCGAGCGCGCTCGAACGACTCAAACGCCTCTTTGCCGTCTCCCTGGAGTATGTACATGTTCCCGAGAACCTTGATAGATTTGAGCGAGCGTTGATGGATCCGCATTCAGCAACGCACTGGGAGGTAATTGTACTTTTCACTATCGTCTGCACTGGGTATGAGAGTTTTAACACGGGCAACTGCATTTTCGCGTTTTCCATAGATGAACATGAGGATAGCCTACGCGACGGATCAACAAGAGCCGTCAGGAAGGGGATTAACGCACCTTGTAAGCAGGAGAGGCCTGATTTCATTTGCACTGCATGTACAGAAGAAAGTATCAAACTCTTCAAATGCGAGATCCTGTTTGCTTACTCTGGCGAGCTCACGTGCCAGTGCAATGTAGCAGATGATTGACGGTTCGACTGCAAGTGACTTACGTGAAACCGAATCAACACTGTGGGCAACAAGAAATGATAGAAATTTACCTGCCTAAAGTTCTCCTCCCAGGACGTTTCTCGGTAAGAACGAGTAAGACTCATGAGAGCATAGTAACTATGTGGCGATTCTTCTTGACTTACTCTTGAGTGGGCTTTACCTAGTAGGTCTTGTGCTATTCATGAGTCGGACTAGAAAACCGTATGAGACACCCTCATGAATGGAAGGCGAGGTAGACCATGAAGAACCACAGGTCAAATCTGAACAGCCTGACACACTAGAGCGCGTACATCAACGATAACGTGCAGAGGAAGAATGTCCCTCGGGAGGTAGACCGCGATCCTCTTGTTACCCTTTCCACGCGCAAGGTAAGTGCCGTCAGAGGAGAGAGCGAGCGAAAGAATCAGTTCTTGAAAGGTGATGGTAGGCCCAATTTTGGAAGAAGAAAATGTGTCCCAGAATGATAGTAAACTACACGTGGCATATGCAGTGATCCTCCCGTTGGTAGCCAGTGAATATGCTGTGTTGTTGTCTCTAGCGGGGATGGACTTCTGAAACAACACTACGGTACTGGGCGGCGGGTGTTGATCCATACTGTAACATGGAATGTATGGTGACTTTGATGAAAATGATTGGAACACTGTGACCACCCCGGATATTGTAAAGATACGGTCGCTATGGCTGGACCACCCGAGGGGTATACACGTCAGATTCTGGACCGCAGCATCAACAATACCAAGAGGATGGTGGATAGTGCTGTCGCTAGTCTGCAATAGCTTGTGGCCGTTACGGGTATCCGGATACAATCCCCGGGTGCAGCGGTTGTGAGGTACTGGCCATTCGGGGAAAATTGACCCCAAGTACACTTTTCCCGTGCCGGTTGAGCGCGAGTAACTTTCCTGTATTGACGCTGAATATGCGGATGGTCTTGTCCTGAGATCCAGTAGCGAACTTGGTCGAGTCTGGAGAAATGTCCACCGTATACACACGTACATCAGATGTGTGCTCGACCACCTCGATTACATCGTCGGTGGTCAGATTCCTCACCCTCACCTTCGTTCCCGCGATAATCACGATCCACCGTCCATCCTTGGAGACGACGGCATGATCAATACAATCCAGACTGATGGGATCCAAGTTCCCTGGCGCATTTCTTTGGCTCGATAGATCCGGGTCAATATGGTACCGCAGGAGCCTCCCTTCGGGATGGTCTGAATTGCGCTCAGCGCTCACAATGATTCGAGGGTTGTCCATGAAGGCGATAGAGACTGGGAGATAATCTTGGGAATCAATATCAAATTTTCGCTAGCTCACATCAGCTGGAAAATGTTCAACATTGTTCCCTCGACCGATCCAATTTGCACGCACCGTGGTCAGCATTTATCGTGGACATTCTGAGCGCCTACGCTTGCTTTTCACAGCTTCGAGTCAGATCGCTGAGGAAGAATACGCAAACACGCTTATATACCTGACCTTTGTTATCGATATTATTATTGGTCCATCGCCACATCGACCATGTGATGCTTACTCGTTGGTTTTGCGGCATGACGTTAGGGAATAGTCACTCAAACTTTAATGACGTCTGACGGGCTTTGGGTCTCGACTGAAAATAAGGGAGAAGCTGGCAGCAGTCCGGAAGCCGAGCGAGGGTTGGTCGCGCGCTACCCTGGATAGCTGGGAGTGTTTACTCGTAGAATCAAGGTAGAACAGCTCCGGCGAGGCACATCAACGCTCTCCAACTGATGAGAAGCTGCCAAGAACTGAAAGTGGACGCTGTGGGGCAAGAGCGGTAGCATATCATCTTATGTAAGCAGGACTATGTGGAGTCGATCCCGGCCAGAGTCGTTCAAAGTTTCACAGGCGCACTTACAAGATTAATGTAAAATATGGGTGCGCACAGTATCATAGTCAATGAATGTTCACTCAGGTACGGTACCCATTCCATCGAACCCAATGTCAGCACAATGACCTAGCAGATCATGGCAGTGTCTGGCAACTGGTAAGACCCTGAGCCTCATGGATCTCATCAAAGCCAAACCAGGCCTCCCCATCAGTATCTTCCCATCCACCATGCGCCTCATTCTAGGCTCAGAGTCCGTACGCAACACTGCATTCACCAATGAGCGGCCAAGTGTTGTACCAGACATCTCACCCCAAGATCGTGTTCGGAGGCACGACAACGGTCTACAAAACCGTGCCAAACAAGGATCCCATGGACATGCATGACCAATTTGGTGTTGTGGGGGAGATGTATTGATGTGTGCTCGAATCGTCGACGTTTCACATTGATGGCAAGGAGACGCAAATTCAGGAGTTCTTATGTCGGCATGGGATCTTGGGACGGTGAGTTGTTTATTCTTGGTAGTTGTTACTGTCGATTTGATGTCTGACCGTGCTAGCAAGCGATCATTCACAGGGCCAGATGGCCGCCCATGCAGGTGGGACACGCTACTTCAAGTAGTGGTGGTGGTGGTGAGTATTATGTGGAGTCACGTACTGATCTGGCGCTCAACTCATCTTTCTCTTACACATCAGGGTTTGCAACATTTAGAGAAGTGCACGATGTATTTCAAAATGTGAATGTACATAAATAATGTTGAATTATATTTTGATGATCCATAAAATTAAATATGTCGTGTTCATCTAAATATTTCTCCACCAATCCGGCCAGTGGAGCAACATTTAGAACGTTCATAAAATAAAATATGACGAAAACAACAAAATAAAATTCAACATTATTTATGTACATTTACATCTTGAAATACATTTTACATCCCTCTAAATTTTGCAAACCCAGATGTGTTAGCTATCTCGGGACGACGGAACCAATGCGGAAACAGGGCTACTCGTGGCGTTGCCGCGTTATTGGTCCCAAAAAGAATCCCTGCCTTGACATTGGCCCTGATGTGATGCATATGTCGGATCTGATTGTCTTCACATTTGTCTACGTGGAGACGCTCCGTATGGATAGGCGAAAGTCCCGACGGGGCGGGAAACCATCTGAGCGGGGCGATGTCGACCTGTTCGAAAGTCCTTCTCCCTGATCTGTCCTATTTCATCAAGAAAGAATATCTTACTGTATTTTCTATGCTCCTTTCCGTGCCTCGGTTGTATATCGTGCCAAACCGACCTCGGGGGAAAGCGTCACAGTCACCGGAGCCTGCAGCATAAGTACACTCGCGCTGAACACTGGATATAGACAAGATCGACGCTTGGGAAAACAGGAGGCGACGAGCAGAGAAACTACTATAATACGATGTCCATTGACAAAGCGGATGCAGGACCACATGTACGGGGGCACGGACCGACAGATGAAAACCAATGGGGACAGGGCTCTGCCTCTTTCTGACAAAAAGTCCCTTTGGTAGTGTCAACGGCTCATATGGACTGATGCCCACACGTCTTTGTCGACGTTATCAGAGCTAGGGTGAGTCTACAAGGGCCGTCACGGACCACTGTCTCATGGCCCATTTCACAACTAATGGTTTGTTGATGTATTTGCTGATGATTGACGACTATGCCGTCAGTGGTGGTTGGAGTGGCAGTCGAGTATACACCGTTGACGGTGTACAATGTACAGGGTCAGAAAAGTTCCGGCGTGTTTGCGAGCCGGCACAGATAGTCATTCCCACTGATCGATCTATATTTATCTTATCAGCGGGGTCCTTGTTTTGGCATTTACACACTGCTTTGCTGGAAGCCTGACGCCACATAATCGTTATTCCATAGTCAGTGGCGTAAGCGGACTAGAATGTTGGCTCCTCACATGCACGGTTGCACCCGAACCCTGGCGTTCTGTTCCTTCATTTCGCTTCTGACAACCCCATTTATCTCCACCACAGATGTGGTGAATCTTGGTTTCATTCTGAAAGTCGAGGCTGTTAGGCAACGCGCAGTGGTGACCCATAAGTGAACCACCATGGCTAAAGACATATGGAAAGGAATATAAGATGGAATGTAGATCAGGAGAAAGGCAAAAGGAGTAAGTAAGCGCGATGAGTAAGCGTGATGATTGAGCGAGCGAGAAAGTCCTAACTGAGGTGGGTGGGGTGTGGGTGTGATGGGGCCGCCGCGTTTTCCGACTATGTATGTGTCTTAGTAAGCGGACCAATAATGTTGTGTTTCCCCTGCGCGGACATCAATCAATTGATTTAACAGCTTGATCTCCTGCTTGCACTCACCCACACATAAGTTCCTCCTCCTGTTCAGATACCACCCCCAGTCACCACCCACATTTCACATCTCACATTCTCATACATGTCAGCACCAGCCCCAAATATCATCATCATCCGGAACATACCAGGGTATGCTCTCTACAACATGATGCGCTCGTCGTACGACTTTCAAGATGTCAAGTTGGCTCTGAACGACCGAACAGATTGGTCAATCGAGCTCGTGAGTACCTCTAGCTCACTCATTGGTTAGCATATCTCACCGTTGGGGGGGATCAATCCATAGTTTCGCAGCTGCTTCACGTAGGTTGCTCTTGTTCCACAAGGAACGTCCAGACTGACAATGTTTTGCAGCATCCATCTCACCAACAGCAGCAACTTCTTCACGTTGTCCACTTTGGTCTTCCTGGTCATGGCTGAGTCCATACACATTCACTACGGTCGCCTCTCGCCCGCTGAGCTCAAGGTATTTGATATTAACCTCTAATGATAAACTCACCTTCGACGGGACGTAGGAATGCGCAGAGAGTATGGGATATGCGACATTTGCCATTCTCTTTGCGATCCTTGACATTGGTTTCATCGTTGTACGTGTTACTGGACTCATTGCATTGTCCGGGAACCCTGGGCTTGCCACGAGTCTTGTTATTGTCAGCATGCTGCCATCCGCCATCCTCTCATTGCTCGCCAACGCGGCGAAGCTCGTCGAGAGGAAGAAACACAGGTCTGGTGGAGGGGATGAACTAGAATCTGGCATCGTGGATGACGAGGCGAAACACTGAAGTGCATGAATCTTACCTAGTCCGTTGTAGTACACAAGAAGAGTCTGCTTTGTAACCAAACTTAGCACAAACTATGCCGAATCTAAGTATTGGAATCGAATATAAAATTAGAATCATACCTTGTAAATACCTGTGACTTACTGTCAAATACAAAACGTTACTTGACATCGGGCCGATATGCTGAGATAAACAGGACCATACAACAGGCTCCCCCGCTCAATCAATCACTGTTAACACCGACCAAATTGTAGCTCGAAAGTTTGTTCCGTTGGTGTTGATATGACTGGGTCATTTTCGATCCCGTGGTCAAGACGTGTTGATAATTGACAATTGTTTTTGATCGCTGTCAAGTGTCGATCGATCGATCGTCGGGATGCCGGGAATCATCGACATCGATTAGTTAGATCTTTCCCAAGTAATGTCCGGCGATGCCAGCCGAAAGGACTCGTTACCGAGTGCATTGAGTGACCAAGTCGCCACTGGACGTATCCCGGGACCCAGGGGGATGTCTTTGAAAACTTCAATGTATATCCAACATCCATGATAAAATCACTTTCATTAGACCGCGATCAGGCCCTCCAGAGTCCACGGCGATCCTCGTGCATTCGTCCATGTTCCAAAGTGTAGGCGTAGGTAACATTTCGGATTGCCAGTGTAGGGCCCAGCAGCGCAAAGGATGTAGTGAGCTCCTGAAATCAAAGGGATGGAGGGGTAGACGAGAGTCTGTCACGATCACCGGAGCTCGTAGCACTAAACTCGCGTTGGACACTGGATATAGACCAGATCGACGCTAAAGAGAACCAAGAAATCTATGAGCGGAGATTTCTACAAGCGATAACAAATCAGACGCGGGACCATACAAACGCACGGACCGATTGGGGCAAGGGTTCCGCCGCTCTCTGACAGAGCCACAGGAGGATTGGGGCAAGGGAGTGGAGAGAATTTGGACGAACACTAGTTATGGAAGAGAGGACCACTACCGCGCAAGTATTTAACACATATATCCTGGAGAGGGCATGCGCACGATCGAATGAGAGTACTCGGAGTGAAACAACTGAAGAAAGAGTAGGACTTACTTGGGCGTGTGATGCTGCAGTCATCAAGGACAATGTCGACCTCCTGAAGGCCAAATGGGGAAGAAAGTGCCCAAGTGGTCAGAAAACATGCGAACGTGCAGACTGGGCGAGACGAATCTATGGGGCTTGTGGCAAGTAAACTAGGTGCCAGAGACGACGTCAAGAGTGAGGTGCGCGAAGGAGGCTGAGAGTGCGACAAATCAGCGGTCATAATGGCACCGCAGAAGCTACCCTCCAGGACGGTCGGAATTGCGCTAGGTGCTCACTATGATTCGAAGTTTATCCGTGAAGGCGATAGAGACGGGGAGAGTATCTTGGCAATCAATGTCAAATTTTCGCCAGCTCGCGTTGCCTGGGCAATGGTCAACGCCGCACTTCTGACTTATCTGATGAATACGCACCATGGTCACCACTTGTCGTGGAGATCTTCAGTATCAGCGCCTGCTTCACGTATTGGGGGTTGGGGTTGAGCAGCGCTGAGGAATGCCCTACTCTCTGGTCGCCTTATATACAAAACGTTATCGATGCTGATCGATCCCTAGCTGTATCGAACATGTGGCTATAGTCGCTAGACACAGGCTGAGACCCGTGCGATGGCTGACTGACATTGCAGTGGGTGCAAAAAATGGCTTAAGGCATGAAATGCACAAAAAGGTATGACTGACCTGTCGCCACTTGAACAAAAGACGCTCCTAACGTTGTTGTTGTCATCGAGCGAAACGAGGTAATGCTAGTGGTCGTGGCAGTGTGACAACCACAGGTTACCGCACGATCGCGATTTGATTGCGATGGTCCTGTAGTTGTCATTAAACGAGACGAAGGAAGAGGGCGAGAGAAGGGATTTATGTAAATGACGACGGTGACGATGTCCTCAATCTCGTCCCTTTCTCATCGCGATAGATCATAGATGGTGGTGTCGTGCTCGACGTCGGCGGGTAAGGTGTTCTCACGGTACCTCGAGTCGTCGCACCAGTAACTCAGAACACTTAAGTTACTTACCCGGTTCACCATCGAGTACCCATCCGAATCTCAAATCTCAGCGCTCAGACTCCCTCAGATCTCCCTCGCGCTACTCTATGTTTGTAAAATGGGCCGTCACCCGAGACGTGGGTGCCACAGGACTACAGCGAAAAGCACGCCGTAGACATTGTCACCCTCCGGCCACTCCTTCACCTCAGCGCCCAGTTTCTCTCGAGCTCGAAACCCTGCATGTAGGCCCATCGGGCTTTTCTAAGCGCTCATTGAGCTCCCAATGAGCAGCCTGATTTGGGTTAGAAAAGAGCATATTCTTATTTTGGTAATGCCACCGACCTGTTACCACCAATCAGAGAGCTCGAATGCAGCGGGCCAAGAGCCAGAGAAGTTGTCAAGCGATAACGTTACTCGACCGCTATGCTGATGTATGGCCTCAACAATGTATGTAAGTGCTTGGTGTCATTGTCGTTGTGACGGCCCTGTCAAATGCCATGTTCCTACCATGGCCCGCTGGTATATGTCACATGTTCTTTAGTTCACCAGCTCCACAATCGTGCCACCTGGGAGTCGGTGGCAATGACGTTTCCACCACACCGTTGATGTTGACCCTATGTGGAGCTCGTTTACCACCCTTGCCACCATTTCCCTCATCCTCGCTCTCACTAAAACGGAAATGCGTTTCAATGACAGCGATGTCGTATTATGACCACCACGTCGTAGCCGTCCTCCCGCACATTCTTACCATGCCCCTTCACCCCATTGCACGTGTGGCCTATTCGTGGCCGGTCTACCATACACTGCCACTCTACACGAAGATGAGGACTAATTGCGACAGTTTCAGGCATGCTCTACTCGAGAGTAAAGGGCTTGGCACAACCTTACACTCCTACCCTAATATCGCTCAGAGTAGTATCAATATTCATTTTTTGGCTCAAACTTGTGATTCACAAAGTTGTCCCATAGTTACCCTCCAGTCTGAAAACGCAGCGCATAGAATGAACGCACATTTGGCCTTCCAACCCGAGTCGTAGTTGAATTATACCACCAGTGCAAGCTTTATGAACACTTGACCGAGTTGTCGCGTAACAGCTTGTCGCTTGCTTTCTAAGTAGTTGATGTCGATTACTTATGATGCAGTGGAGGATGACTAGCAGAGATTTCGGCCCCTTAATCAGATCTCCGTTATGTCTGTGGCATTTCTGTATTACAGACGAAAAATCGAACGTCAACATCTTAGCTGGTACAGCAATGAGATCATGTTGTACAATGGAGATTCGCCAAGCAGAAAGAGCTCCAGTATCAAAATCGCAAGCGACGTCATAATTCCTTCCACTCACGTACATTCCAATGATTATTGCATCTTAGCCGATTAAGATATTCGGAGCCCAGTCTCTCTCAGAGGGTGACGAAGGATGATTTCGCGCTCTTCAAAAGAAGAGCCAAAAATCTTGAAACGACGTCAAATGTGTACTAGTTTGGAGAACACGAGCAAGGTCTTACCAACAGGATTGTCACCAGAAGGTGACCACGACAGAAAAATGAAAGCATGCGTGCACGCTCAAATGACTCGAAAGCCTCCTTCCAGTCACCCTGAATCAAGTACATGTTCCCGAGGACCTTGACGAATCTGAGCGACCATTGTTATGTCCCCATTCGGTAGCGATTTTTCGCTATCGTCTGCAATCGAGATGAGATCTTTGACATGGGTGACTGCATTTTCATGTTTTCCGGATAGGAACAAGAGGATGGCCTACTCAGGATGGACTCAACGGAGGAGGTCAAGAAAGAGAAATTAACATACCTTGATGAGCAGGAGAGGCCTGTTTTCATCCACACGACACAAGCGGAAGACGGCATCAAAGGCTTCAAATGCGGGCTCCAGTTGGCCTTGTCCAACGAGCGCATGGGCCAGCGCAATGTGGCCAACGATTGATGGCCGAGCAGTGAGTGACTTGAGGGAATCCAAATGAGGATTACCAACAAGAAGAAACAAGAGATAGCTACGCTTCTTGCACTCCCGAGGGCCGATTGCCAATCTTGCAAATGTGCTTGTTTAAGAGACTGATTCAGGTGAGAAGGGTAGTATTCGTAGTATTCATCGTGTAATACTCTGCAGACTGAGTTCCAGTCTTGCTTTACCCACGGCTCATAATCCCTATATTCCACGTGCATGAAGGGAAGGTGAGAGGTAGGCTATGAAGAAATTTATATAAAACAGCCTAGTAGGGTGAAATGGGCACATCAATGATAACGTGCAGAGGGAGAATGTCCCTAAGAAGGTAGACTGTGATCTTCCTGTCTCTTCCACACGCAAGATAATTGCTGTCGAGAGAGAGAGAGAGAGGGAGATGATCGGACCTTGAAAGGTGATGGTAGGACCGATTTTGGAAGAAGAAAAGGTATCCCAGAACGAGAGTGAACCGCCCGCAGCACATGCAATGATTCTACCATTGGTCGCAAGTGCATAGAGGTTCGAGCTGTCGCTTGGAGGGACAGAAGCCCGAAACCGCACGAAAGCGTCGCGAGATGAACCTTCATAATATGACGTGTGTGATGTCGGTGATAAAAATTGGAATATTATGACCGATCCATAAGATATCGTAAAAGCACGACCACTGAGGTTGGGGAATCCGAGGGGTATACATGCCGGGCTCTGAACGGCAGCATTATTGCTGACAGTGGGACCAAAGACATTATCCTTGCTTGTCCAAAGTAACGCGTAGTACTCCTTGCGAGTGTCCCATACCCGGATGGAATCACCAAGGGCGGCGGTTGCGAGGAATTCACCATTCGGTGAGAACTTGACCCCAAATACACTATCCTTGTGTTGGCTGAGCTTGAACAGTAACTTTCCTTTATTGATGCTGAAGATGCGGACAGTCTTGTCCTGAGATCCCGTAGCGAACCTGGTCGAGTCTGGAGAGATGTCCTCCGCATGCACAGGTACACCAGATGTGTGCTCGGCCACCTCTATTACGTCGTCTGTGGTCAGATTCCTCACCCTCACATTCGTTCCCGCGATAATCACGATCCACTTTCCATCCTTAGAGACGACAGCGCGATCAATACTATCCAGACTGATGGGATCAAAGTTCCCCAGCGCATTTCTTTGGCTCGATGGATCTGGGTCAATATGGTACTGCAAAAGCCTCCCTCCGGGATGGTCTGGATTGCGCTCGGCGCTTACTATGATTTGAGGGTTATCCGTGAAGGCGGTAGAGACTGGGAGATAATCTTGGCAATCAATATCAAATTTTCGCCAGCTCGCGTTGGCTGGAAAATGTTCAACATTGATCTCTAGACTCATCCAATTCGCACGCACCATGGTCAGCATTTATCATGGACATTCTGAGCGCCTACGCTTGCTTTGCGCAGTTTGGAGTCAGTCGCGGAGGAGCAATCCGCAAACACAAGGCTTATATACCTGATTTTTGTTATCGATATTATTAGTCCATCGCCACATTGACCATGTGATGCTTCCTCACTGATTGTGCGGTATGACGTCATGGAATAGTCGCTCAAACTTTGATAACATCCGACGTGCTTTGAGTCTCGACTGAAAATGAGGGAGAAGCCAACGGACCGGAAGCCGAGTGAGGGTTGGTCGCGTGCTACCCTGGATAGCTGGGGGTGTTTACTTGTAGAATCAAGGCAGAACGGCTTCGGCGAGGCACGTCAACGCTCTCCAACGGATGAGAGCTGCCAAGAACTGAAAGTGGACGTGGGGCAAGAGCGGCAGCGCGAAAGCTGGTATCATCTTATGTAATCAGGGCTTGTTTGAGTCTCGAGTCGATCCCAGCCAGTGATTGCAAAAGTTCTGTTCTCGTCGCTCAACGTTCCATGGGCGCACTTACAAGAGTGTAAAATGCGGTGATGCACACAGTATCATAGTCAATGAATATTCACTCAGGTACGGTATATGTCTTCCTAAATCTTGTCTGTTGTGGTCCCATTCCATCAAACCCAGTGTCAGCACGATGACCTATAGCAGATGGCGGTGTCAGCTGGAAAAACCCTGAGCCTCATGAATCTCATTAAAGCCAAACCAGGTCAGGTATACCCTCCCCCTCAGTATCTTCCCCTCCACCATGCGCCTCATTCTGGGCTCAGAGTCCGTACGCAATACCGCGTTTACCAATGAGAGCGGCCAAGTGTTGTACAAGACATCGCACCCCAAGATCGTGCTCGGAGGCACAACAACGGTCTACAAAACCATCCCGAACAAGGACCACATGGACATGCGTGACCAATTCGGTGTGGTGGGGGAGATGGATTGGCGTGTGCTCGAATCGTCGACGTTTCGCATTGATGGCAAGGAGACGCAAACCCAGGAGTTCTTCCGTCGGCATGGGATCTTGGGGCGGTGAGTTGTTTATTCTTGGTGATTGTTGCTGTCGATTTGATGGGTGACTATGCTAGCAAGCGATCATTCACAGGGCCAGATGGCCGCCCATACAGGTGGGACACGCTGCTTCGGATGGTGGTGGTGAGTGTTGAGTGGAGTCATGTGCTGATCCGGCGCTTGACTCGTCTTTCTCCGATCAGCTGTCTCGAGACGACGGAACCAATGCGGAAGTTGCAAGGTATCACAGGGCTACCC
>JBBPMY010000241.1:0-23028 GCA_038090615.1 Phylloporus gajari | reverse complement strand
TCTCAAATGAACACATGAGAGAGGATTGTGACTAGGGTCTATTATAAAGATCAACCAGAGAGGTAAAACCATTATAGTGAATATCCTCCTATACTCTTTTGTATGACTTAGTACAATAAATTGTTATTGACAAGGGCAATGATGTGATTGCTGTCACTTATTACATCAATTTCATCATCAGTATCATCATACACTTGCAGACAGTGAGTAATATCCTTCAAAACAACTATTAAAAGGTTGTAGTTTGTGAAAAGAAAACCTTCTCTTATTTCCAATTAGCTATTTTATTCATTTTTTCACATATAATCATGTCCATATAATCCAATTTCATTGGCTTTACTTCAATCTCATCTAATCAAACTTATTTATTTGTTTAGGATCCAATTTTAGCATTTAATAGTAAAATTGGACTCTGTTTTTCTTATTCATAGAAAAACACAAGATGTTATGTTGTTTAGTATGGCTATTATAGAAGCCTACTTGAGAAGATTTGCTGCTGACTGTGAGGATAGGATGATATTAATGATGATCCTAATGTCATAAGAGATAACAATCACATCATTGCTCTTGTCAATAACAATTTATTGTACTAAGTTATACAAAAGGGTATAGGAGGATATTCACTATAATGGTTTTACCTCTCTGGTTGATCTTTATAATGGACCCTAGTCACAATACTCTCTCATGTATTCATTTGAGATACAATTCCACCACAGGAAACATCAACAAAAGTAAAAAAGATAACATCTCCCTTATATTCAATAGAGAAGACTTTTTTGATAGTAATAAGAAGATTTGTTAATAATTGTAGTCCTAACATATGTTGTCACATAATATATGACATCATTGTAACATATTGTAATACTTACATAAGGTGTGTAGTCATCTTACATCATTCCAGGGTCCAATTTGTGTCATACAATCTTAAAGCCAAAAAACTGTCCCAATGAGGTGTCATTTTGTAATGGCTCTCATTTCATGGAATCACCACCAAATCTCTTGATTCTTGCATGGATAGAAAGCCATGAGTAAGCACTACATTTCATATACTCATATGTTAGGTCTGGGTTAGGGGGTATCAGTGTTAGGAGCCATTTAATATAAAACATACAAACATTGGGACAGTTTTTTGAGCCACTGTACGTCTTGCAGGGGTGAAGGTGAGGGATCTCTGTGCTTTGTCTCAGAGGAGTCCTTGTCATCCTCTGCAATGCCCATGCCAGTGGGATCAGGAGTCCATGAAGGTTTGAGCTCCTCTTGGCGACATCGATGATCTTTGTCCTCCTTGGGAATCAATTGGTCTTCATCTTCCTCCTCTACCCTCCCCAAACCACGCAGAATGATCATGTGGATACTAGCCCCATCATCATCATCAGATTGATAGCTGCCATTGCATAGGTCATCATGGTCCTGGTGGTCATAGCGTCCAGAGGGAGAATTTGTGGCATGTTGGGATACCTCAAGTTCATGCTTCCATTCATCTATAAGATCTCATAGAGAGGCAACCTCAGTCTTGATGGCTTCATGCTCAGTGAGCATGTCCTTGAGGACATATACCTTGTCAATGTGACTTGCCAACAATGCTTAGGTCTTGTGAAGTTGGGTATGAAGTTCATTGAGTGTGGTGACCAGAACAGATCTGGAATTGATGGGCTGGGAGGATTTATGTACTGGTTGTGGTTGTGAAGGTCGGACAGGGGGAAGGTTGGAAGAGAAGTGTGGATCACTGGGTGGCTGTGAAAGCAGTCAATAGGGATGATGGGGCTGAGTCATAAGAACACACCATAGCACTGCCCGAGGTATTGTAGATGTCATTTGTTGCTGTTGTTAATGAGTGTAACTCAGCGCTGGTCTCACACCTTTTTTGAAGCTTGCTTTACAAACAGCTGAGGATATGGTCAAAGCTGAGAGCACTTTTACCCAGAGACTGCATACTGCCACTCATCCCATCTATCCCACCAAGTGCCTGAGATTGCATTGTTGGGCAATGCTGAGCCTGATGGACAGGTTGACCCTGTGTAAAGGAGAACTGGGAGGGGGCAGCAGAAGTGCTCAGTTGAGAAGGACCACTGGTGATGGATGTCAGACTCTGCATTCACTCTACACATGCAGCATCTCCTTGGTAAATATACAGGGAACACAGGCCACAACTTTATGGTGGATGATCATTTTGTTGTCCTCACTGATGATGTCAATACCAAATTCCTACAAGCCAACTGAGGAGAGATAAGAAAAAATGGGAGGGAAGCATATGACATCATCGTTTTTAAGTTCAAAATGTTTGGACTCAATGCCCTCAGGACTGAAACACTTGCCATTGATAAAAGTGCCATTGGAACTCTTCACATCTTTGATGAAGATCTAGCCTGAAGAGAGATGAAAGGCAGAAAAGAACAGCACTAAAGGGATGCACCTTTCTACTATCCTCCCAAACTTCAGCATGCTGCCTACAGAGGGGTTTTCAGCATGTCCAGGTAGCCATTTCATTCAGTCTTAGTGCTTTGACAGTTGATCTTGATAGGTTGGCCACCAGTTTGAGCAATATGTTTTGGAACGAAGATGTCACTGAGAGGGTAGAGGTAGAGAGTGGGGAGGGATGACCGGCTGTAAGAATGGACTGCAGCATTGGATGACATTGTGCTTGATGGACCGGTTGACCCTGTACAAAGGAGAACCGGTAGAAGTGCTTGGCTGAGAAGGACCATTAGTGATGGATGCCAGACTCAGAGTGTCATTGAAAGAGTAAAGGTAAAGAGTGGGGCTGCACTCATCTAATGTGAATGGAATCAGACCAGTCTGGCAATAGAGTAGGGCATGATACATGATGATAATTTTGGAAACCCATCAATTCAAACCTCACTCATAGTTTGGTGCATTAAGCTAGATAATACATTACATCACTTCTGATATGGCCAGATGTATGTTTTGCTCTCTTTAGGACATGGAGGCTGGTAGTGGCCTTGGTTGGACTATGATCTGGATGTTGGGGTATGATATCTAACCTCTCTGCATAAACAAGAGCACAGCCTGCCCATGGGATCTGAGTTCTGCATAGGGATGCAGGACACATGATCAGGCAAACCAGAATAACACAATGCCCTGCATAGAATTGAGAGTGACTGAAAGAGGTGTATAAGAGTACACACCTTGCAGCCCACTTATTGGCCATTGATATGGTTCATCTATATGGAAAATAGCAGCATCATACCAGCCATGCTTCCAGGTCTGATCAGGTGGTTGAGCATGAACCATGAATGTGGAAGAAGTCTCCATTGGATTGTAATATGCCTTTTGCTGGAGATGAACTTTATTCCAGACCTGAATCTCCAAGAATGGGAGGTCAACATCATTAGGTGACTGTCTTGCACCACCAAATGAGTGAAAACAAGTGTGACTAGGATCTGTTTATTGACAGTTCACATAGTCACCCAGAGCTGCACGAAGATTGGGAAGCCTGAACATGTCTGCAACTTCTTCAATAGACTTGCAATGCCATTGGGGCTCGACATTGAGGTGAATCACTGTTGATAGAGCAACAATGCTATGGGGTGGAAAGCAGTGTGAATCGGTAGGGGCAGCAGCCTCCTTCGCTGCAATCTTAAAGAAATCAGTAGTCTTGCATTTTTGTGACCACAGATCTGCCAGGATGCTTCCACTGCCTGAATTGTCATCCCCAGTGTCACTTTCATTGTCATGAGGCACTTCCTCATCTCCATGAACTTCTTGAGATGCTTGAAGAGTTAGAGCAGTCTCGAAGGGTCAGTGTTTCTCTTCACAGTCAAGGGCAAGGCAGATCTGGTCATGATACTTGCAGTTATTCATTATTGCAGTGGGTTCCTTCACAACCTCAATGTGAGCATGTTCTGTTGTATCTGCTGACCACTGCAGTAGAGACCCAACATGTGTGATGCTGGGAACAACATGCTGCATCAATTCCAGCTTTGAGATATTGAAATGATCAAGGGGGCCATTCTGGCCTTGATGGAGGCCATGATCTAGAATAGCTTGCTTGTGGTTGTGAAACTCATCCAACATGGCTTGAATCCTGTCTCATACTTGAGAAGTAATAGATGGTGCCTGTGATAGATAACAGAACTCTATAAGAGTGTGGATCGAGATGACAACATTGGTGTGAACACCACTGGCAATCACAACTACAAGGTAGCATTGTACATCCCTCTTGGTCCTTCCTCCTCCAACTTGCTTGAGGGATGTGATACCACAAGAAAAGTGGCGAACACCTGTGATCTTTGGGAGAATAGAGAAGCAGTAGTCCATTTCCACACCACCAAGAGCACATTTGCACCATGAGACATTGTGATCCCAGCATTCTCCATGCCAGTAATAGAGCACTTCAGGAGTCAAGAACCAGTAAGGCAATACAAGTAACCAATTATGCCAAAAAGAATGTAGCACCCCATTTAGACAGAAGTTCACACATGCATCAAGGAAACTCTTGATGTCTTGCTCAAAGTGCTTGATGGAATCTAGTTCGCTCAAAGTCATCTCAGCAGTACGTAGTGGGTGCATATACTTGTCCCCAAACTCCTTAATAGTGGTGGTAGTGACTGGGGAAGTTTGTCCTCATATGTAATTGACCAGACAAATCTTGAGTGTGTCAGCAATGTAAGAAACAATCAGTGTGAAACAATAATGCAGATTACCCAGTGGGTCAGGCATTGTGCACTCAAATTTCATCACTTCTTTCAGAGGTTTCAGGATGATGTCGAGACATTCGTGGAAGAGGTGAGTGGTAAGAACTGAGTGCATCTGTGGTACGTTGTGAATGAACTCAGAGACTGGTAAAAGTCCCAAGAGAAGAAAGGCATGCAATGAGATTTTGTTCCAAATGTCCATCTTGATATTGGTGATACTGATCAATAATGGATGCACAACCTTGCCTCTGCACACATTGGTGACAAGTGTCTTATCTGACAAGAGGATGACACTAACCAATGTGGTGCCAATGGGAAGTTGAGCCTTTGGTATGACATCAACACACAAAACCTCAGCAGAGTGTAGGTCCTGACCTGCATTTCCCAGCTCCCATTGCTGCTCATCCATTCATTGAAGACTCTTACATTGCAGTCAGCTGATGTGTATATGTGGTGAGGTGTTGAAACTGATGCTTATGTCATCAGTCAGATGTTGGTCAGTCATCAGTCAGCATCAGTTAGATGCTAGATCATGCTTATCTTCTTATCTAATCTTATCATTCTAGTAAGCATGATTATATATGATCCTATCTTAACAGATCATTACATTTTCTATATGACACTGCTCATGCTTTGCTATTGGCTATTACTAATAGTATGATAAGAGAGTTTACTGCTATTGGCTACTATTGTTCTATGTATTTAGAACAACTATACAGATACAAACACAATGTACTGTATATAAGGAGGAGCTCCCACCTAGTTGCTCCTCTAACAGAATATCCATCTCTGTTCTCTTGCACTAGTCTCTTACTATTGCTCACCCTCATCACTTGGTTACCACCTCAAATCTCCTACACTAAGTGAGTATTCCCACTTAGCTCATTTCCTTGACCATTCAGAGTATTCCACTCCAAAATGAGGAGAATATGCCATGTGGTCCATGAATAATGGGTGGTTAAAGAGAAACTTGATGCAGTCCAGAGCATCACAATAATACAGATAAACCAGTTCTCTTGTGGTGTGATCTGTAGAGACAAGCATATAGTTCCAACATGGATCAGACAATAAAGATTTGACATGAGAATGTAGTTCCTGTGTGGTCCAAAACAAGAGAGGCAGCATCTTTGTCTACATTGAACAATCAGCAACAAAATAAGATATCATTTGTGTACGTACAATACCAAGGGATAGGTACTTGTCTATAGACTGCATGCTGAGCCCCAATTTCAGGAGAAAATTTGCCATAGTCCAGTCATCAAAATCAGCAAAGGGATAGTAAGGGTTGGTCTTGCAGCATTCAGAAAAATGATCTTGGTCAAACTGTGCAAGGAACGTCTGACCACTGCTGTAGATGGCAGATGTGCCATCATAGTAATCCATGACCCAACCACAAGGACTTGAACCATCCAGAAATGAGGCAACATCTTCCATTTGAACATCTTTGTTATCAGGTGCTGCAAACCCTGGGTGATCCAGCTCTATATCATCTAGAGCAAAAACTGGAAACAGTGAATGTGGAGGAAGTGGAATATCTTCCTGGGCTGGAGACCCATGATGAACTGTGGGGAGTTTGACTTGATATTGGTAGTTATTATTGTGATATAGACAGCAAGGCTGTTGGAGATGGGAGGTAATGCCTTGGGCTGTAGGAAAATACTTCAGGCACCTAGGGCAGCTAGGCATCAAGCAACAAAGGAAATAGTCACCTGTTTCAACATCAAACACATATATATACTGATGCTGGAAGAGTCAAGACCAATTTAGTGTGTATGATGTGATCAATGCAAGCCCTCACCTTTGAAACCAGTACCAGCCACCATCCTACTGTATTGTAATATCTGAGGTAAGATCATCAATCTCAGATAGGTCATCAGTTGCAGTATCGGAGAGCAAACAAGCAGATTGGTGCAAGCAACACTAGAGACATCCTAATGCCATGTGTCATCTATGTGATTACTAATCCATTGATGCATTTAATATTTTTCACTAAGTACTTTGCTCTTGCCCACACCCTTACCCTTGCCTGCCATTGGAACCAAAAAAGAAGATCTTAATGAAGAGCCCCATGCCTTTTTGAGCTCAGCATCTTCCTGGAGCTCACATCATAAATCAACCTCCAAACCTTGAGGCCATCATTACAACACCTGGTGCAGATGTACCACTGTTTCTCACTGGAGTATCTGATGCAGACACATAATCATTCCCTTCCTCAGACCCTGTATCATCTCCTCGGGCTCTCTCCCACCTCAACAGTTCCTCTGCACCACCACAAACTAGACAGGGATATGTTGTGGGTACCCTGGCTGCTGTTGGTGCAATCTGCACATGAAACTCTGTCCTACATTAGTAAAATGACTGCTGCCTTATCTGGCCTTTTACAGTACTTTCTCAGCTTGGTAACTCATTTAAGGGACACTAAGTGCAAGGATGAGTAAGTGGCACAATGCCACTCAATTTCTTGAATCCCACTTGTATGACTTGCTTACTACACTTTTCATGCTTGTACTGATCACTTCAATTAGCAAAAGTAAAAAAAAGGTGCACAATGCCATGTATTAGAAAAAAGCGAACAATCCAAATAGGTATGGAAAGTGTGATTAAATGGAATGAAAGTTTGCAAAAGTGGCAAAAGGGAGATGAGGTAGGATAGTAGGATCAAGATGTGGCAACACCGGTAAGGGATGAAAGATGGCAAAGCAGATGTAGCAATTGTCCACTGATGACATGACCTAGTATGAGGGTAAAATCAAATGAGATCTAAAGGATTGCCAGTTAGCTCCACACATATAAAGAATTGAGATAGATACCAAAGTTGAGTGCACAGATCAATGGTATTGGGATCAGAGGAGCTAGGATCAGTAGGGATGTGGTCAAGCAGGGCATAAGCAGATTCAATGATGTCAGTGGTATTTTTGGGGCCCTTCTTGATGAGTGTGCAAGCATATGATTGGGTTTTGCTCCCCCAATTACCCATAGAGAACATGGACATCCCTTTGCTCATGATTCCAGTAGCCTTGTTGAGAGTTTTTGGCAGTGTGATTTTCCCCTTCTTCTCTGCCATTTCCTCCACAGCATCTGGGACATTGATGACACCATCACCAACCAGAGTAAATGCACGTTCAAGCTTCAAGAACAGAGTCAATACACAACTCAGTCTATCAACTGAAATGTTACTGCTGCAGTTGCAAGAGCAATAACACACTCTAGGCCAAAGCCTTTCTTTAGCTGTGCAGTTCCTAGAGACTGAACCTCAACAGCGCTCAATGTTTTGCTTAAATGAGCAGCTGAGATGAGTTTCAGGATGAAGTGGGACCGAAAATTGCATGCAGGATCTGGTTCATCACAATTTTCATGAGTAAACGGAAAGTATGGTGGCAAGATGAATTCATTTGCAAGCTCCTGAACCTTTCAGTTGGTATGCAGTGACTTTGGAGCACACTTGATGGTTTCCCAGAAGTAATGGATGACCATGACAAGGGCAGTGGATCCGAACCCGCTTCGCCACTCAAGTAGCCACTGTGATACCTGTTCATGTTTCAGAAGAAGGGAATTTCAAATAAACATAGGAACATGACTTACTACTCCAAATACTGCACTGTGAGTTGTTGCCTCATAGTGAACATCAGGGTAGACAGTGGAAAAGATCTGTTGGAGTGCTGCTGCAAGGGTATTGTTAGGAATTGACCAGATATTTGACTGTCCTCCTGCCTAGAGAATGACACTGTCCATGAATGCACTTGTCCACCTCTGATTGGCAGGAACAGGAAGGTTGCTATTCTTGTAGTCACTGTGGGGCTTGTTCTTGGTCCCCGTCATTTGGGTCTTCCTCTTCTCACCCGGTAGCACAGTGGCTGCAACAGTACTTGCCCTGACTACAGTCAGAGCCTTGTCCACTAGCTCTGTCTTCACCTTCTTTGGCGCTGGTTGAGTATTGTCTGTATGGATGACACCAACTGATGTCTATTGGGATATAGATTAAGTGTAGATATATCAAGATAGAAACAAAAACAGACTTACTGACATCATTGTCCTTGCCTCATGCGTTGTCTCAGTATCAACTTGCATGTTTAGCTCCTCACCCTCAAACTCACTGCCTGGAGCCTCTTCAAGCTTTCTCTTGGTCATGCTCAAGGGCACACACTGAGGGGTGGGCAGCACTGGCGAAAACTCATACCATGGTGGAATCTGACCAGCCTTGATCTTGGAGTCACTGTCAGGAGATCCAGGAATAATCGGGTGGAATTAGAGTCATAGTAGTTTGATGAATGAAAAGATGAAACACTCACTGCCATGATATCATTTTTCTTAGAATGTGTCACCTCTCGCTGGTCATCATTGTCATCATAATTGAGACCAAAGCTCCTGAACTGGGTTGTAATGCCAGCTGAGCTGGCCTCAGAATGCTGAGGAGTTGCTAGAGTGCTTCTCATTGACACAGTAGGGTGACTGCTTAACGTGGACACCAAAGTTGGTGTAGTAACTGATGAGGTCTTTGGCATTACTGATCGTTCATGTGCCGTTTTCTCATGGATGAGCGCAGCCCAGCCCTTGACAGTGCCAGCCAAGGACTGCTTCCTAATGGATTCATAGTCAGTGACCAGCAGATTTACAAATGATAGTATAGACTCAGTAAGAAGTAACATCAACAGATGGTTGTGGTATGTGCAGCATGGTGGCGGTACCTACTTTGGCAGATATTGTGACAAGTTTGGTCTACTGTCCAAACCACATCTACTATCTTGATCATCAATCATCTTCCCAGCCTCACTGATCATTGTCTTGAGTGAGGTCTTCACCCTTGGCCTTGTACCAGTTGTGGCCACTCCATGACCATCTTGCTCTTGAGATGGCATTGGTGCCTGACCTGTGGATTTGGTAAGTTCTTGTTCTGATGTTGAATTGAATGCTATGACAAACCTTGCAGTGCCTTGTTGTTCAATGTGCCAAGGCTACTGGTGTGGACATCTTCTGTACCAGATGGCATTCCACCCTACATTTCGCAAAATAGTTAGACGACGAATGTGCCAGCCAGGACAAGGTGACTTACAGGTATAGTAGCAGTCTGCTCCTTTGCACACAGCTCCATGACCATCTTTGCAATAGTCACAACACGTTCTTGCTCAGCTTTCTCAGCTGCAGCTTGCTCCATAGCTGCACACTCATCGTCAGCCTGCTTTTCAGCTTTGGTTTGTTGTTTTCCCTGTGTGGCAAGTACAATTGCTCCAGGGTGTGCAAATGCATTCTTGGCTCAAGTTGTGCGTCGTGAAGCCATTTCTACTGGTGAAAAATATGTGTGCTGAATGAGGTTAGGAATGTGTGTGTGGACGTGAAGCAGCAAGCACTAAAACAAAATTTGGCCACCTTTTGTAGGTCTAGCCCTGCTGACTCATTTGTGAACAAACAACTTAATGAGTCTTGCTTCACTTCAACCACCCTCAGAGGCCCCGAGTTGGCTGTTACCAGAGCATTCAAATGGCACCATACAGAAACAGATTATGTGTTGAAAATATGACCCTACAACTTCTATGTGGGCACTCTGGATGTGACCACTGGTTCAAGACTCCTGGCGGTTGAACCAAGCATTGTCTTGCTGCCCATCCAATCATCCATCAACACACAAGAGTCCATCATCTTCGCCACCCTTGAGTCATCCAGAGTCTCCAGGCTCTTTTGGATCATTTGAAGCCAAAAATGTGGATCATGCTGCTGGCCTGGGCCTAGGGCAACAAAGCTATGAAGAACTAAGGATGAACGGTACCTTACGCCATGTAATTCATCCATATTTGAATGGTAATGTCACATTTTTTGCTGTCTGAATAACCACTAATAAATCCCTTTAGGACAACCTTGCAATGCACATGGAAACTTGCTTTCATTTGACACACTACCACCACTGCCTCAGACTGTGTCTGATGAGGACTGGACTCCATATACCAATTGTCTCCAATTTGAAACAGTGGATCTCTTATATCAGAAGGCCAAGATGAGTGCAAAACAGATTGATGCGCTCATGGACCTGTGGGCAGCCTCTCTTATTGGTGCAGATTCCTGCAATCCAGGACCAAAGATGCAACCATTCATGAGCGCAAAACACTTATATGAGGTTATTGACAACACTCCATTGGCTGGTGCAAAATGGTCAAAGTTTTCCATCAAGTACTCTGATGACTCACCACCACTAGACCGGCTACCATGGATGGATCAAACATTTGATGTTTGGTACCGCAACCCTCTCGCATGTATTCATAACATGCTGGCAAACCCAGACTTCAAAGATTCATTCAACTATGCACCATACTGGGAACATTGTATTGAAAACAATGAGCAGCAGTATCAAGACTTTATGTCTGGAGATTGGGTGTGGCTCCATGCAGTAAGCTAACCATAGTATTCAGTTTGACTGGCTGACATGTTATTTCCTAGGATAAAATAGCAGAAGACCCCACAACTCATGGGTCAGCATTTATTCCAGTGATCCTAGGAAGTGATAAAACCACAGTATCTGTTGCAACAGGCAATAACAAGTACTATCCACTTTACATATCAATTGGTAATGTACATAACACCATCCATCATGCTCATCAAGATACTGTTGTGGTCATTGGGTTTCTAGCTATACCAAAAAGTGAGTTTATATTAAACCTCTCCATTACACAAGTATCTGATGTCTATCTAGCAACAAAAGAGCATTCCTCCAATACAGAGTTCTGGATGTTCCACCACCAATTGTTCCACAACTCTTTGGCTACAATTCTTTGAAGTTTGAAAAGGGGGATGGTAATACCTGAGATCATTCGCTATAGTGATGGACATTTCTGAAAAACAGTATTTGGACTTGGTCCTTATATTGCAGATTACGAGGAGCAGGCACTACTGGCCTGCATTGTTCGTGATTGATATGCACGGTAAGTCTTACCCATCAGTGACAATGAGCATGGTCATAGATCTGGACTAACTATGTCCATGACTGTAGCTGTACTGCAACACATGGCATACTTGATGTAGACCCAGATACTTTGAACCACTGCCAGCAGTTGACCGAAACCTTATTTCAGAATGCAACATTGGATCAAATGTGGGATGAGTTTGGTATTGTTGGTAACCTGGTCATATGTATTGGATTATATCCTCCCTCTAAGCCATGTAGTAATACTAATTGACTCTCATCTCTTTTTCTAGCCATTTACAAATGACTTTCCATGGGCTGACATACATGAACTCATTGCCCCAGACATTCTCCACCAGCTCATTAAAGGATTGTTCAAAAATCACCTGGTAGATTGGGTAGAAAAATATATTCTATGATTTTCAAGATCAGCACGACAAGCGGAACAAATCATGGATGACATTGACCGACAGTTTGTATTATTACTGAGCTTTCTGTCATGCATCACTGAACAATGTGCAATAGTATTGCAGCAGTGGCACCTTTTACTAGCCTCTGTTGTTTTCCACAGGGTTGAGGATTCAAGCAATGGACTGGCAACAATTCCAAGGCATCGATGAAGGTTTGTCTGTGCCTGGAGCCACATTCTCCTCTATTGTAATGACCAAAACCAAAGGTTTACATTGCAGCAATTGAAGGCTATGTCCCAGATGATGTTGTGTGAAATGTCTGCGCATTTATTGAATTCTGTTATCTTGTCCATTGGGATGTCATTATGGACACCACCCTAAACAGCATCAGTGAAGCAATTGAGTACTTTCATTGCTACCGGGAGGTGTTCAAGAGGACAGGCATTGTTTCCACGTTTTCGCTCCCCTGCCAGCACTCTATAAAGCATTATCCAGAACTTATCTGACTCTTTGGCACACCAAATGGCCTCTGCTCATCAATAACGGAGAACAAGCATATCACCACAGTGAAGAAACCATACCGCTGGTCAAACAAGCACAAGGCACTCAGCCAAATTCTCATTACAAATCAGTGGTTTGACAAACTTTCAGCTGCACATACTGACTTTGCTGAGCATGGCATACTCAAAGGAACTTGTTTATCAAGTGCCCTCAGCTTAGTGGGTATGTTCATTGGTTGTAAGATTCACAATGACTACTAATTTTTGACCACTAAAGCTCAAATGGTCCCACCTACAGCAACAGATAGCTCAGGTACTGCACAGGGCAATTCTTTATCAAGTATTGCAACTAGGGATGATGATGGGGAAGCAGACGGTGTCGACCATAGCATAACTTCACTTGCTGCACATGTTGAGCTCTCACAAACACAGTGTAGGTTCTTTCCTATCTCATTTGCATAACTTACATGATTTTCCAGAACCCCGATGTGCTAGAACTATGTGTGCATTAGCCATAGAACTTGTCATCCCTGACTTGATAATTCTCCACCAACAGTTTCTGTTCAAGTGTCTAAACCCCAATGACGTGCGTGATATTATGGCTGTTCCACACTCTGAACTCCCCTATTATGATGGTGCTATATCTGTGGTTAACTCTGCATCATCTCGCTTTTATGCCCCCAGTGACCTGAGTGGGACTAGTGGGATGCGTAAGGAATACATCTGGGCCTGCCCAAGTCCACCATTACTCTCTATCACATTCTCCTTTATCATGCTCCCCTCATCTCCATTTCATCTGCCTCATGTCCATACATGGTCACTCAGCAGTAGCAGTGTGGCACTCTGCTCATGCTACCTTACAACTATTCAAGGCAATCCAATCAACTTCCACTTATGGATTGGTGTGGATGTCAGATGATTTGACAACTGCAGATGTTGGAACACCTCTGCACCCAGCCAGTGGCCCTTTAACTGGTAGTTGCTATAACAGATGGACAGGGAGCTGCTCTGGCGACACCTTCAGTCTGGCAGAAATTGGTGATGTGCCAGCATACAAGTTTTGTTTTGCACTTGTACTTAAGACTACTTTAATTACTTGTCCAATTGTGACTGGCAGAAACCCTTGACGTGCTGGAGTGAAATTCCTTAATCATGACTTAGTGGTCTCTTTCTGTAATGTACTTACTTTTAGTACTTGCTCTTGGTTGCTAAGTCTGCCAAGTCTGGATAAGACTGTGGACATTTTACTGATGTAAGCCAAGTCATAAACACACCAATACCTAGAAGGGGATCACTGTTGGTCTCAAAGACCTGTGTGGCACCAAGAGATGTGAACTTGGAAGACATAAGGAGATATACTCGTCCTTTGACTTGATGCAGTACTAATGAAAATCAACAGATGATTCACGATAGTGATGGATTGTCAGAGGCTAAGCAGTCTTAATTTGAGCAGGAAGATGCTCACCTCATGCTTGGGATCACTAGATGTCAACATGTCATTTGTAGGCTTGAGTAAGAACTCACTGCCACAAAGAGTGAAGAGAGCCTTGCTCTCAGCAAGCTATATTTGCATCAAGCTGAGGAGGCAGGGAAAAGGCTAGTGAGCACTGAGTACAATGTTGGTCACATGCATAATATTTTGCATAATGCTAACCTTGACAACCCTTTGAATGGGTGACACCAGCCAAAACACTGCTGCTCAACTTCTTCCAACATTCCTGATGCAAATGATTGCACTTCTGGTATGTATACATTTTGCATTCCATTCACTGTTGCTGAACTCTCCCAAGCATATGCTTCCCTCAAGTCAGGTGATCCAGGGATGTAAATAGTTTCATCTCACGTCTCATAGATTTCTATGTCATACTATATGTGGTATGGGTATGATATGTCACTATATTGTCTGAATCTGCAAATTCTGCTGTTACTGGTGTGTTATGGATAGTGTGGAGGTGACTTGCTGCCACTGATCTGCTATCCCACCTGACACTTGTGGAGGCTGGACAGTCCTAGACATCAATGTACTTCTATATGCCTATGATCTGCTGTGGCTTCTATTTATCTGTCATTTTGTCTGTCTGTGCACTTGCAACATGCTGGGACAACTGTAGTGCTATATACACATGTCATTTTGTTTGTCTGTATGCTTGTGGCACCCTGGGACAGCTGTAGTAATGTGGGCACATGTTAGTGACATGATGTGATGTTGTGTGACATTATGTGCTGTTGTTTGGGTGTGTGAATATAACAATGGGTGGCTGTGGATTACTATAGTTATGCTGTAAATCCATGTGTGGCTGTGGTTCCTGTTCCTAAATCAGTGATTTGCTGATGTATGCCTAAGCCAGATGGCCTGGCAGTGCAGTGCAGGTTTGATGTTGACCTCACATAATTCATTGTTGCTATATGTATTTAGTATGATTGTCCAATATGAGTGTGATCTGTCCTATGCCTGTCTGATCTGTGCAATGTCTGTCACTAGTCTGTCCTAAGCTTGTCTGATCTGTCCTATTCTGTCAGGGGAGAATATTAAATTGCAGCCCTCAAATGTGATAGTCTGTACAGATTGTCACTGGTCTGTCACAGTCTAGAGAAGGTATAGAACAGGCTTTTCTAGATCTAGGCAACTGGGTACCTTTCTGTCAAGTCCTGCATACTAGCCAATACTGTCCAACTCTGTCCAGCAGAGAGTCAAATTGCTGATGAATATACAATGCCCATTAGTAGATCTCCATGTTTCAAGATCTCCTGCCCAGTCTGTGTCACAATAAGCTATGAATCCTTCTTTGATATTCCCATTGTACTCAAGGCACAAATCTCTCAATGATGCTAGTAATAAACAATATGTAATGCTTGTTTCAAATGTTCTTTGGAGGGATTTGCTGAGAACTGTGACATTTTTATAACAGAGAAGGCTAGATCAGGTCTTCTTCCAAGCATGATATAGAGTAATGATCCAATGACTGATTGATACTGACTTCTAAGAGATTGATTAGATTCATCTTCATTAGATGGTTGAGGATTGTATCCAGATGGTAATGGAACATAGACTGGTCAACAGTTTTCTATGTTGAATCTTTTGATTACTTTCTCAGCATATGTTATCTGGTCAAGTCTCAGAGTTCTTTTAGTGCAATCTCTGGTGATCCTCATTCTAAGATATTCTTTTACTTCTCCAAGGTCTTAACTTTCCCATTTTGCCATGAATTGTTTCTTCATTGACAGTAGGAGTGCTTTATTAGATCCCATGAATAGAACATCATCAATATACACTAGTATGATGATTGTATCTCCTTTGTTGGAGTATACATACATAGACTCTAGGGTCAGATGAGGTTCATTTGAATCCCATTTCTTCAAGTGATTTATGCAATGTTTTATTCCATTGCAGTGCAGCTTGTTTTAAGCTATAGATTGCTTTGTTCAATCTGCAAACCTTGGTCTCTTTTCCTTTCTGTACAAAACCTTCTAGTTGTGTCATGTATATCTCTTTGTCAAGATCTCCAAAGAGAAACGTAGTTTTTACATCTAGTGCCTCTATTTCCCAATCTTTGAGTGCAGCTAGTGTAAGTAATAGTCACACAGTTTCAAATCTGGCAACTAGTGAGAAGGTCTCCTCAAAATCTATTCCAAAGATTTGAGTGAATCCCTTAGTGACATAACATGCCTTAGTTTGTCCATTGCTTTTCTTGACAAATACACATCTCCCTGTTATGGGTTTTTGACCTGGATGTAGATCTGCTAGATCCCATACATGTCTATCTTTCATAGATTTAATTTCTTCATTACAGGCATCCAACCAAGATTGTTGTTGATCTTTAGGCAGCTTGAATATGTCTTTATAGTGTGTTGGTATGTCAAACACAGGTGCTGCTGTAGACATAAGTGCTTTCATGAAGTAAGCACTCATATTCTACACATCTTCCTTGTCAGGTCCAAATACATCTTCATCCTCATTTAATGTCTCTATTTTGACTACTGTCTTTTTACCAAAGACATTATCTTGAAGAACTCTTGGTTTAGAAGGTCAATTGGATCTTCTGAGTCCTTCAGGAATTGCTGGTGCTATTGATCAAATAGGTACAGGTGGAGGTAAGTTTCCCCAGTTTTGTCTCTGAGGTGAGAGTGCTGGATTCTAATGAGGTGGTGGTCTTAGTGGTGTCCTGAGTAATGGTTCCTCCTTTCTTTGATCCTCAGGATCTTCAGGAGGTCCTTCCTGTTGTTGTTCAGGATTGGGATCAGGATTGAGTAACAGATCTGTTGGATTAATATCAAATTCTAATGAACCATGATCTTTGTAGGCATCCCCTTGATCTGGTTTATTTTGATCTTGATCCTCCAGTTCATTGTCATGATTTGGGATCAGTACAAGGTCTGGTTTGTTTGACTCCTCAGAACATTTGGAGAAAGAGAATTCATTGGATGTAGCACTGCTTACAATGACCACTTTTCAATCATGTGGGTCATAGAATTTATACCCTTTGGTTCCTGATGGATAACCAATGAATATCATCTCTTTGGCTTTAGGGGATAGTTTATCTTTGCAATCTTCTTTGTGGATGAAGACATATGCTCTACATCTCAAGATCCTGAATCCAGATACATCTGACTTCATTATATTCTTGTCCCAGAGAGATATGGGGGTTTCCCACTTAATTCTTCACATGGGTTGTCAATTATAGATGTGAACAGCAGTTTCTATTACATCTTGCCAGAATGATTTGGGAAGACATGCCTGATGAAGCATTCCATTTGCTTTATCTAGTAGAGTCCAATTAAATCATTCAGCTCTACTATTTTGTTGTGGTTCTTTGGCTACAGATTGTTGATGCTGAATACCTCTTGAAGTGAGGAACAATTGGACATCCTTTCCCAAAAATTCCCCCCCTCAGTCCAAACATAAGGAGACAAGCTTTCTCCCTGTGGCTTGTTCAGCCATAGTCAGGTAAGATCAGAATGTAGAAACTGATTTATGTTTAAGCATAGCAACACAGGCAAAAGAACTGTGATCATCAATGAAAGTAATCACCCATTTATTATGATTGTGAGAATGTATAGGTAACTCCAATAGGTCAGTGTGAACCAGTGATGAAACATCAGGTGCACAAGTCTGAGATATTGGGTGTGAGACTTGAGTATATTTCCCTAGAGCACATCCTTTACAAAAGGAAGTGTGAGATGTATTACCAAATGAGGTAATTTCTTCACAGAACTTGTGAGCATTGTGCAACACATTGTGTGATGCATGACCAAATCTGTAATGCCACAGTTCCAATGAATCTAGTTCTTGTAGTGACATGGTTGAACTGATCACAGGTTTAATCTGAGTAGACTGAAACCAATGAAGTCCCCCAAGGGGTGTTAAAGCAAATGACTGTATCACAACTTGGCTATGTTTGTTCTGGATAGTAGTAGCTCTTTTTGTAATCTCAGCAGAGTAACCATTTCTGGTTAGTGCTGATACAGATAGTAGTCAATGTGGAGATTTAGATGAATACCACACATCTCTCAATATCAATGAATGTTGGTCTGAGGACTTAGCAATAACACATCCAACACCAGTCATCATCATTGTTGTACCATTTGCTACTTTACAAAGTTTCTCCCCATCACTAATAGACATAAAATCATCATAGAAGGAGGTAATGTGGTTGGTGGCTCCATTATCAATTATCCAACTATTTAGTTTGTAATGATTGCTATCTTCTGGAATAGCCATTTTGGTCAACTCCAGGTTACAAGATGTATCTGAAGAATAAATATAATTGGAAAGAATAGGAGATGAAGATCTTTGATTAGATGTCTCATTAGAATAAGACAGTTCACCTCTGTTGAAAGAACTGAAAGGACTGATTAGTTTCATTCTTATCTGTTTCAGTAGAGAGTACCATGACACCTTCTTGCTCTGGGTCCTTCTCTCAGGTCATTCCATCATTGGGATAGATATCTCCATCATCCCTGAGTTCTCAACATTCAAAGATAGGTTCTTCACCAGTTTTTTCAATTTGAGCAATCTGTGACATATCTTCTAGCTGAAGATCAATGTCTTCAATGCTATTGATGTCTGCTTGGTAACCCTCATCAGTTTCAACTTCATCAATGACCATTGCCATGGAGGCTAGATCAATGTCACTATCAACAAAGTGAGTCTTAGCTTTGTGATTACCAGTGTTGGTTCCCTTAGCCTTTCTCTTGATGCATTTCTCATATCCTGCAGGTCTAGATTCCTTAGCATAGGGTTTCTTATGATTCCCTACATGTCCAGAAGGCTTCTTCATCTTAAACCAGCAACTGTCAGAGGTATGACCATTCTTGTGACACACAGAGCACTTCTGAACTGAAGGTGCATTGTGTATAGTGTTGGTTTGATTGGCAGAAGCATTAGAAGATGAAGAACCAATTCTGGAGGTCAAGCTAGTGGAAGCAGGAGTATGTAAGATCCTTCTAAGGTTAGATTCTTTTAGGATCTCTCATCCCACATGACCAGGATTGAAGTTCTGGTCAGAGACAGTATGCACAAGAGTAGAGGCCATTTGGTTGTAGGAATGGGGAAGTGTATTGAGCATGATCATGGTAGAGATGGTATCAGGTAGAGTGAGTCCAATGTCCTTGATCTGGTTGATAAGTCCAGCGAATTCAGCAATCTGATTGCCCATAGGACCATTCTTGAATCAGAATTGAAGGAGCTGCTGAAAGATTTGGAAGTATTTAGAGGCACCTTGTGATTTATAGAGACCCTCAAGGTATTTCCATAATTTATGTGCCCTGGATTTCTTCTCAGTGATCTTTGAGCTAGTAACATCTCTTTCAACATCATGAGCAGTTGAGACATTGTGTCTCATGGAAGGATGACAGTAATTGGCAATTACTGCACATACCTGTTGGTCCATGGTCATCCATTTAGCTTTCTCATCATCTGTAGACTGATCTTTCCACAGTTTCTCTCCAGCAGTAATAGACCAATGGTCATCTAACATAGTCAAGAGACCTTGAAAGTACAATGCCCATATGATATAGTTGTGGGGTCCTTCAAGCTCTTTGATCTTGCTGGTAACTTCAGATCTGATCTTGAGTGAAGCCATAGTTCACCAACAGATGAATATAGCAACTGAAAGAGAAAAAAATAGATCAGTGTTATCAATATATGAGATCTGATCAGAAGGAATTTCAATATCCATGTAAGTCCTGTCCAATGCATCCATCCAATCACTATCATCAGTTTCTGATGGATTGTCAGGTGTCTCCTTCTTCTTTCCTTTAGCTCTCTTCTTTCTCCATTTCTTTTCCCTTCTATTTTGCCTTCTTTGAGCTCATTTATCTGTCTGATGACATTTAGCTTGAGGTATCAAAAGACATCCTTGGTCATCTTTCGGATAGATAATACAATACATAGATTGAGTTTCTATGTAATGATCTGTATCCTGATAAATAGAACATCCTCATTCAAATAGATCATAAGAAAGTGAAGGGAAATAGTGAAAGTTCCCCAGATCCCATGTTTCTGTTTCTCCTTTTTCATTTATATCATCCCATGTCAAGTAAACATCATATTTACAACTCTTGAATGGAGTGAGATAATACGCAAAACCAGGCCAGAATAAATAATCAAGAAAAGTACCATCATATTCAACTTGAGAAGGAAGATAATTTAGATCACCCACTCTTCCCACATAAGGATCTCCTGAGAACCCTGGCATTGGCCAATTCATTGGCATCCTGATGAGAAATTCTTGTTCTCTTTCCAGGATCTTGGCTGCTAGTCCCAGTTTCTTTGTTATCAGGATAGACCAGCTGTGAATCAATTCCTCTGTCAGGGGAAGATGACTTTTCTTAAGTGATTTCTTGAAAGAGTTTGGAAACTTGCTCATGGCTTTCTAAGATCTCTGCCATGTACTTGTTATGCCTAGCAATTTCAGCAGTGAAATACTGAGTTCAAGCAACAAGTTCTCTTCTTTCTCTTTCAATAGTCAACTGTAGAGTTTGGATGATGGACTTGTTTCAAATGTTTCAATTGAGACTGATGGATAGTTCTGCTTGGCTATCCTCAAAGTCTCAATTCAATCTGATGGTTTTCTGGAATAGATAAAACCTGGCTTTGATGTTAGCTTTGACATGTCTGGACATGTAAGAGAACCAAGGGAAGGTCTGGTGGAATCTCTTTCTCATCTCCTGATTGAAATGCCAGTTCCATTGTTGCTGAGTAGGGACATCCCTAGAGGTTTCTTTCTTTTCCCATTGTTCACAGGAATCAATATATTCTAAGTCAATTCAGTGACTCCTGTCAGTTCTTCTTCATAGAGACAATCCCTATGCCACATATCATCTCCACTTTCATACCAAATTGGCATGACACACTTGAACTCTTTGTCAAAGTCATATTTCAAGCCCCCAACTGCTTCTGTAAAGATAAGGTTGGGTTCAGACCTTCATATGGTCTGATGAATGGTCCCAGTATCTTCCATCCTGATGTCAAAGATTGAATATCTCTCATCACATAGGTAGCATGGAGTGTCATGATAAGACTGAACTGGAATGGGGTATCCATTTCTTTCCAAGAAACTAATGAGTTGTTCACCATGATAGAGAGGTCCTTGAATGACAAGTTCATTCTCTTTTGAGCTCTCAAGTCCTAGAACCTGAAGGTTCAGGGTTAGAATCAAGGTGTGTCAATTAGTTAGATCTAAGGCTTGACTCTCTCCTAGGATTCCTCCTGCTAGGGGAATTCTGCATTGAACTTGATGACAAAGAGCTTGAGTGATAAAGAGAATGAATCAACTGGGGTCCTCTTTATCTCTGATTGTGTCAATTATTTCAATTTCAACCTGTTTGTGTGGTATAGTGGATGTAATCCCTTTGACAAATGGGATTAGACAACCCAGTTGTGGATCCTGAACCAGTTCTGGATAGTGAATGATGGGTGGTTCAGGAAAGACCTGAAGATCTTGGAGTTCATTAGGCTGAATCTGCAAAATGGACTGAGTATGGGCAATGTCCATGACTGGTTGATGAAGAGTTGATAGTCCTGGTCCTATATTGGTCAGGATGTGAGCAGCGTCCAGCATTTCCATCTCTGAGTACATTTCATCTAGTTCTATTTGATTCTCTCCTGTCAGAAGTCTGAGATCTTTCCTGAGACAATAGCAATGAGGAGGATTTATCTGATCTGTGGAGTCTATTCACTCAATGAGAGCTTTGTAGTTGACAAGTTGGAATTGTTTCCACAGGTTGATTCCTGATGGAACCTCATTCAGATAGTCCCTGACTCTGTGCAAGGAGGTTTGGAATGCCATTTAGAAAGTCAACAGGTTCTCTAATACAGCTTTCTTCAAAAGAGATAGATGGTTTGTTAATGGATGAAGGAGGTGGTCTAGAACAAGATGGACAAGGTGGAGTAGGTGGATTTGGAATAGATTGATTAGGAAAGTATTGGAATGAATGGGAATGAGAGGAATGGGATGATCTTTCTGAGATTGACTCAAGAAGAGTCTGGACAGTGGGCTCAGCAATTTTTCTATGAAAGGGAGTTGATCTGGTGGGGTGAGAAATACTCTCTTCTCACTCTCAGATGAGAAAGAGACTATAGATTGCATAGGTGATGTATTAATTTTCCTGATCTCAACAGATAACTGTTAGTCCTCACCAGCAATACCTTGTGGTTCTGATCCACTTGTGGCACCTGAGGATGATGAGGTTGATTCTACCTGTTCAATTGACAGTATAGGTATAACAGAAGGAGGAGCAGGAACAGTAAGCAGATAAGAATCAATGGGGTGATCTTGGAGAGTGGAGGATGGAGAGTATATAGGAGATGGATGTCTAGGATCTCTTATAGCAATGTCCAAGATCAAGCTGATGTTGAACAGTTTGCTGAGGGTTCCAGCAGATATGGTAGTGTCTGATTCCCTAATAGATCCATAGAAGAGACAATGATGATAGGATGTAGGATCAGGATAATTGACAAGGATACCAGTTCCTGTAATATGGGTATGATTGGATGATTCCTTACTTACAATGAGTGTTTCTGTAATCTCAATGGGATGAATAGGATCCCTTGATAGGTTGATCACTATATACCATTGGTCAGTATCATCATCAAAGTAATTGACCATTGAGAATGTAAGATCAGAGATATTAGAGCCCATAGTCACTAGTGTGCTAGGGGTTAAGTCTCTAGTCCCAATGTGATTATTGAGAGTGTGGGTAGCTATCCACATCACTAGATTATGAGATAAAATCTCAATAAGAGCTTCTTCTCCATAATCCTTTTGGAGTAGGAGAGTGAAGGTCTCAAGCTCTGCTAGCACCTCAGATCTGCTAGGTATTGATTATATCAAAGACAGTAATCGCTTTTGCCTATAGGATAGAGGCAGGGCTCATAACCTAATGAAACTGACGCTTATTCCACTGGGGTGCACAGTACAACAAAGGGAGTATGTACAGTTAAGACTTACTGTACTTAGCAGAGGCTTCTCTTGAGGTATGAGAGTCTAGATTGATAGAGAACAGTTGAAACGACTTCTGATTGATAGAAGTAGTCTGTTACAAGTGATCTGACTCATATGTATTCTGTGTCT
>JBBPMY010000240.1:0-23053 GCA_038090615.1 Phylloporus gajari | reverse complement strand
CAACTTGGTCACTACTCTCCTGTATGGAAGGATTGCTTAGAGGCCGCGAAAGTCAACTGCAGGGCTGTGCATGCAGTGTCCAATCTGTGGCCCCGGCAACAAGTGGATCTCGAAGACTCCATCATGGGCTGTCTAACGACAGTTGTTATGGAAAGAACCCGATGTGGAATCCGCTTCGAGCCTGGTTTGTGTCCGTACAGCCCAAGTATCAATACTGACACGCCTTACAGGTTATTGGCCGGAGAAAAAGATTCACATGGCGCAGATGGTAAGTAGTTCAGATCACCGATTCGTTGCTAATTATGTTTTACTACAGCTATATGAAGACATGTTGACATGGCGCTCTGAAATCAAGAAAACAGCCATGGTAGTTGCCCCTCGCTTTTATAACATAATGCCAGCTCCGGGGGTAGATTGCCCTGATCCCGTTTCTTTTACCCAGAATGCCGCTATTACGCTCCTCGCAGAGTCGAAGTTCCTTTGGGACGGCCATGACGAGAATGTAAGTTTTATTGGACATAAGTGTACATTCTGACCTAGTCGACAGGGGAAGACAAAAAATTTCGCACATCCGGCACTCAAGGAGATCATAATCAAGTTTTTTTATAGCGGTAGCTATCGTGTTGCGCCTCACCGCCTGGATGATTTTCGTGCCTCAGTTCCGAGAACATGTCTCACTATTGTAGCGGCCGCTGTAAGTCCTTGAATGTAACCGGTATGTGTGGAACGCTGACAGTGAACAGCTGAACTGCATGCTGGACGGTTATGCGCTGGACGGTACAGGCAACAAATTTCCTAAATTTTCAGCAAAGTCATATTCGTCCATCTACCATGGAATCATGACACTCATTGAAGCTACGCTCGTGGATCCTTACCATGGTCCACATCTAACTGATCAGCTTGCTAGGTGGGCGCGGGAGGGTTGGTACGTGAGTATTTTACATGTTTGCTGTTGACTGATCATGCTCTGCTGTAGGGCCACATTGCAGCGCATTGACACCACGATCCAGCGACACGATCATCTTCAGATCGCATTAGATTAGTTATCATGTGTTGTTTACGCTTTCCTAATATAGGAATGATGATTTGTTTATGTTCCTATTTGGTTGATGCAGTGTGTGAATATTCCCAGCTGTAGTCAAATTCTCTAGTGTTCCACAGGACTTCAAGGCTGCTAGAGGACAAGTCTCCTATAATCCAAGTGAATGATAGAAGTCTAGAGCTCAAGTTCCACAGATTAATAGGATACCAGAAGTTAGGTGTCCTAGGAGTCCTTAGATATCAGGTGACTGGACAGTACTACACAGAAACATATGTGCTGGACAGATCTGTCCAGACTGGACCAGACTGGAGGTTCTAGGTCTCTGTCCAGCCCTGTCCAGCCCTGTCCAGAACAATGGGATTTACTGATGCGTCCCTTCATGCTTGTAGCTGCGTCGGGTGGCTCTGGCGGTGCGTCTGGGTGATGGTCTTCGTCACCTGGTATGCCTTCAGTGGTATTCGACATGCGTGCTGGGCTTGGGGCCTCCATGCTCGTCGTTGGGGTTGTCGCCGCATGGGCTGTGTGCCCTGCATGGTTGTGGCTGCACGATGTGCTGTGTGCACTCACGTTGGCTTCGTTTGCACTGCCGATCGATTGTGTTGCGCTATCCCACTCCCCCTCGAGTGGTGCGCTATGGCAGTGGGTGGTGTCGCCTAGGTCCATTGTGGCCTGGGCTGGTGGGTTGTACAGTCCATCCGCTGGCTTTGTCGGCCCTGTGCATGTTGCGTCTGGGTTCGTGATGTCAGTTGTTGCATCGTCGACCTGCTGACCTGCCGTTGGGTAGCCATGGGCTGCACTCTGCATGCACATGTTGATGGTAGTGGGTGCGCCATGGTCCGTAGTGGCTGTGGCTGCGATAGGTAGGTGCGGTCGAGCTATGCTCGCTGCAATTTCTTCGTTGTTGACCCCTTCCCTAGCCTCTCGTACGCCATCCACTGCCTCTCCATGGACTTCCCCATGCGGTTTTGTTCTATGTGGTGTCTGTGGGGCTTGCGTGGTGGTCGTCTCGACTGGTGGTGTCATGATGGGTTCCCGCAACCTGTCCGCTGGCGTCTGTGGCTCGGCGCAGTCTGCGTTTGAAGTTGCAGCGTCAGTGGTCTTGTTGTTGACTGTGCGGCTCACTGTGGGCTTCTCTGTGGCTGTGCGGTGGACTTCCATGGTCGCGCATTTGCTATCCAAGCTGCTCACTTGATATGTGAGGCTTACGCTGGCTTCGCGTGCCTTGTGGGATCGCTCTGGTGGGTTTCTGAGTGCAGCCGTGACTGCACGAGGGACTTCCGAGTCGCGCACTTGTTGGCTGCTTCCCCCAGGTAGGTTGATGGTCCTTATTTGCTCAGCAACTTGCAGTTGCCAGCGTGCAAGGCTGAGCTTCTGACTAATGATAGTCGGCTGTTGGTTGGACTTGATGATTGCTAGGACAGTAGCATAGTTGTCCGGCGGTGTTGTGCATTTAGCTTCTTGCACGGCCTGAATCAACTTCTCGTGGTAGTCCTGCCAGCTGTGTCCATTGAGACTTGAGACTTCAAGTCTCATGCCGTCCTCGAGTTCGACTTTGTAAGTGGGCATTTTTGAGTCTTGGACTTGGTGAGCGAATAAGAGTCCTATTGAGCACAGACAGGGCTTATAACCTATTGAAATAGAATACTCTGTAGGAACTCAGTAAACACTATGTATTAGTCTAGGTAGTAGCTAGACATTACCTGTATGAACTCAGTAAACACTAAAGAACCTACAGTAGGAAAGAAACTGTAATGTGTCCGCTCTAAGCTTATGTAATAACTACCATAAATGGAATATAGACTCCAACACTCTCCCCATATGTCGAAAACGAAACACACAGCAAGAACTTCCCGATGCCACCACCCAATCTGATCGGAGGGGAAGAACAATACAAGGTTGAAGCAGTGTTACGCCACAGAGGGCCACCATCACAAAGGCAGTTCCTGATCAAATGGAAAGGCTATCTGACTAGTGACACCTCATGGGAACCCGAATGAAACCTGTCCAACGCCAAGGACATTCTTGGGGATTATAAACGACAATATCCCACAGTTTGGCCCACAGTTGCTCAACTTTCCACCCACTTCCTTCTCACTGCCAAACGTCTTTGTCATGGCCATTGAACTCTCTCAGATTGAAACCTCCTCCACCACCTGTCACCTTGCTATGCTTCCCTCCCATGTCTTCCACCGTTGAGAATCCTCTGAGCTCAATTACATCCACATTGATCATTTCCTCCACGATAGATCTTATGCTGAACCCCTCTCCCGTCTCCTCAACAAACAGTCTCTTTTCCACCTCCTTGTTTGCTCTTTCCAGATGAACATAGCACTATCTCGCCTACTCCCCACTCAGGCCATCGGATGATTTGACCTGACACTTGCCGGACATGCTCTTCTGACACAAAAAAGGGATCTCCTCAATGCCCTTTATGACCTGAACTTTCAGTCAGTCATTGATTTCGTCCGAGAACATCACCAAGAGTATCATTCATCTCCTCCCCCCATTCCTGTACCACCAACCGATCCACCTCTCCTGCTCCTAGTGACTATCCCTCCACCCCTATTATCCGACCCACACCTCACGTCATACACATCATCTGGGACTCTCCCCACCATACCCCGACCAATGACAAAGGTATCTACCTTTATGACTTGGAGCAGCAAGTGGAGGACTTGGCTCTGCATGACTCTAGCGAAGGAGAGATCACAGATGACACCGGCCAAGCTAATGAAACAGGGTCCCCTACCTAGGACTGACTAGACCGCCTCAACGACCAAGTCAATGGTCGAAGACCTAGCAGTCTTCGGGATAGTTGGGAGGTAATGTTACAACTCGCCTTGATCTGTGGGCATGCTACCCTTTGTTTCCTCCCAATTGTACTCGTTGCTCTATTCTTTTTCCTCTATTGGATGTATGTCATTGCGTAACCAAGGACAGCTTTCCTTTTCTCAATGACCTAGATACTCTGACTCATCCCTTGTCATCGCATTCATCCTCCATAGCCTTCGCGTTTCAACTCTATCTTTCAATACTGCAGAATCCCCTTACTGTGGATTCCTGTTCTTACTGCGGACTGTGCTTTGCTGTACTGATGGTTGCCCAAGGAGTTCTCCTTCTGCTCTTCATTTCCCACCTCAAGGGTATATAAGATCATCAGTAGTGTACTTGTACTCTCTAAGCTAGATCTCCTCAATCTTACCAGATTTGTGGACCTCGTCATCTCAGTCTGTCTGATTTGACTCCTTGCTTCACTCAAACTATTGAACTCGCTGTTCTTTGAGGCTACAACTTGGACCTACCCAGTACAAGCATAACACATACTGATACCCATGACACAGACCATTGTTACTGGCCTGGTGATGGAATAGAATCTCAGGCCCCTCCGTGAGTATGGTCTCACAGTTCCAAGCCAGAATCTGCTATGGTTGCTATGGTTCCAGACCCTGCTCTATCTGTTAATCCAACATATGTGAACCAGAGACTATTGTGTACAGCTGTTACCAAATTTGACTCCTCCTCTAAGTTGTTTACACTTGCCATCCCTGGTCCATTTGCTACTGTTCTTGACTCTGGTGTGACCTCACGTCTTATCAAAGACAAGGAGTACTTTGTAGATTTCATGTGTGAGGATTAACCTCCAGTGAAAACTGCAAACCAAGAAACACTACAAACTTTGAGATGTGGGAGTTGTGTCATCAAGCTTACTCTAGATGGTGACACTTACCATCTCACATTGTGGGATTGTCTGCACACACCTGATACTCTCTTGAATCTCTTCTCTGTTGGTCATATGCTTAACCATGGATGGGGTTGTGAGTTTGGTGCCTCAGGGTCATCACAATGTATGTTATCTCACTAGAGAAAAGTTCTTGGAGCTATAATACTCTTGGACAATCTCACTCCAAGACACCAGGATAACTTGTCAACTTTCCACTCCTTACAGTCATCAACAGAATGGGAAGGCAGAATGGACACTGTGTACTCTTCAAGGTTATGCACTTGCAATACCAGAGGCAGCCCATTTGCTATCATACCTTTGAAATGAAGCCATTCTAACTACAGGCTATTTGTGGAACAGGACAGAGTCCTCTGTTTTGCCATCTGGGACAATCCAATTTGAGATGGTAAACAGTTATACAGTGGCTCAAAAAACTGTCCCAATGTTTGCATGTTTTGCATTAAATGGCTCCTAACACTGATACTCCCTAACAAAGACCTAACATATGAGTATATGAAATGTAGTGCGTACTAATGGCTTTCAATCAGTGCAATAATCAAGAGATTTGATGATGACTTCATGAAATAAGAGCTATTACAAAATGACACCTCATTGGGACACATTTTTGACTTTAGACTTGTATGACACAAATTAGACCCTGAAATGATGTAAGATGACTACACACCTTATGTAAGTATTACATTATGTCAAAATGATGTCATATATTATACAACAACATATATTAGGACCACAATTATTAACAAATCTCCTCATTACTGTCAAAAAAGCCTTTTATATTAAATATAAAGGAGATGTTATATTTTTTACTTTTGTTGATGTTTCCTGTGGTGGAATTGTATCCAAAATGAACACATGAGAGAGTATTGTGGCTAGAGTCTATTATAAAGATCAATCAAACAGGTAAAACTATTATAGTGAATATCCTTCTATATCCTCTTCTATAACTTAATATAATAAATTGTTATTGACAAGGACAATGATATGATTGTTATCCCTTATTATATCAGGATCATCATTGATATCATCCTATCCTCACAGTCAGTAGCAATTTTTTTCAAGTGGGCATCTATAATTGTCATACTAAACAACATAACACCTTGTGTTTTTCTATGAATAAGACAAAGAAGGTCAGATTTTACTATTAAATGCTAATATTGGATGCTAGACAAATAAAGAAGATTGATTCAAAAACTAATGAAATTGGATCATATGGACATGGTTATACACATGAAAAAATGAATAAAATAGCCAATTGAAAATATGAGAAGGTTTTCTTTTCACAAACTACAATCTCTCAATAGTTGTTTTGATGGTTATTACTTAATGTCTGCAAGTGTGTGATGATACTGATGTTGACATCATTGTCCTTGCCAATAACAATTTATTATACTAAGTCATAGAAGAGGATATAGAAGGATATTCACTATAATGGTTTTACCTGTTTGGTTGATCTTTATAATAGACTCTAGCCACAATACTCTCTCATGTGCTCATTTGGGATACAATTCCACCACAGGAAACATCAACAAAAGTAAAAAATATAACACCTTCCTTATACTCAATATAGAAGGCTTTTTTGACAGTAATAAGGAGATTTGTTAATAATTGTAGTCCTAAAATATGTTGTTACATAACATATGACATTATTTTGACATAATGTAATACTTACATAAGGTGTGTAGTCATCTTACATCATTTCAGGGTCTAATTTGTGTCATACAAGTTTAAAGTCAAAAAAGTATCACAATAAGGTTGTTACAATTTCTTTTCTCTTGCTTAGTCATACATATTATGGATGCTTTTCTCCTTCCTATGATTACTCACTTCCTCTTAGTCATCAGTCCAATGACTCATTATCATCTCCTAATTGTAGTTCTTTCCATCACCTTTTTGGACATTCTATACAATTCCATCACATTCTATTTAGTCATCCTGCTGACTGATCCTGTATACCAGTAGTTATTTCATATTCTGTCGGTTTCTATACCTTAGGTATATAAACCTTCTCTTTCTCCTCTTTCTTTCTTTTTCCTTAAACCAGTTCTCCTCAGAGCTACCATCTGTATCTCTAGACTAGCAATATACCCTCTTCTCCTTATTGTCCCTCCCCTCTTTGTGAGCCCCTATCTGTGCTCTAAATGGGTAGCTTGTCCTTGTCTCTAGAATGTTTGTCCTTGGTCTGACTAAGACTAGTTTAAAGACCCAAGTCTACCATATTGTAGATGAGTCCATATGATTTTATAGGTGTATGTATAGACCTAGTTGATGACCCATCATCTAGTACCTAGTCTTAGGTTCTTTCTGAGGCTACATTTTGTCCTACCTGGTCCAAGCATAACAAAAGAACTAGCTTTCCTTGAAACAATTTCTTCATGTAGCTTGCCCACCATTTCTCACAGACCCTCAGTCAACCCCACATGAGGTCTCCACAGAACTCCTCAACATGAGTCAAGAGAATCCTCAGACACCTCACCACCAGCAGAACTCAAATTCTCACTCAAGACCACCCAACCCCTCAATTTACCCACAGATATCCCTGTCTCCTCCACTGAGGAAGTTGAATACATTGAACAGCTCATTGATCACCTCAATTAAACCCTTGATCTCCTCTTTGAACCTACTGTTGTAGGAATCCCCAAAACTGATAAACTCTTTGACTCCAACAAGTACAAAGAACCAGACCCAGAATCCATCACCCCTAAACCACTTTCCATCATGACCAACAAATCAATAGAACTCTGTCTCACCCCACCTGAACATTCTAATGATGACTTTCTCAAAGCTATACAATAGCTTGACTAGGTCTCCTTTTACCTCTTTGTCAATAAGGATGTCTACAACACAGATGAGAAGAAGATCACTTTTGGCCTCTTCTACATGACCAAAGGAGCCACCCTAACCTAGGCAACCAACTTTCATGCCAAAATAATCAAGATGGAAAACTCTGATCTTGAGATTATGAAGGACTTTTTTAAGAAGTTCTACACCTCATTCAAACAGCATGATACTATTGGGGCAACCATCTTTTGGCTAGCCAACACTTGAATGACCCAGAAAGGAGGGAGATATGAACCCTCTCTTGCTGAATACCATGCTGAATTCCTCAACAAGTCTACCCTTGCTGGTATCTCCAATCAAAACATCCTGATTGGATACTCTCTGTTAGAATCCCTGACTTCCTCACAAGATGTGTTTTCAATATGGAAACTGTCCCAGAAACTTTTAAAGCATGGATGAGCAAAGTCTCCATATTTAACACTTAGAATGAACAAGCACATGAGATCTCCAGTTGTTACACTTCCTCCTCTTGCCACATCTACCAGTCCTTCACCTTATCCAAGTCAGAACAAGACCCAAACACCATGGATGTAGATGCTGTTCACATCAACATGCTTACCTTGGAGGAGCATAAGAAGTGCATCGCTGAAGGAAGGTGTCTCTGTTGTAAGGAAAAGGGACATATGGCATAAGAGTGTAAGAAATTCTCCAATGACAAACCACTCCCTCCTTACCCTCAAGTCAAGAATGTTGAGAAAGAGGATCTTCTCCACTTGAAAGAAGTAGAGGATGATGATGAGGAATAAGTTGCTTGCATCTCCTTTGCTGTTGGAAAGGATTTTTAAAATGGAGGACTAGATTGACACTAGCTACCTCCTCTTCCAGTATGTATGCTTGAGTCAATGTAACAATACCTAGAACTATGAAGTCTATGCAAATCCCCATTCAATTTGTAGTTCACTTGTACACTATGAAAACTGTCAATGCCTGAGCCCTCATTGACAGTGGTGCAGACATCTCCTGCATCAACTGGCAGTTTGTAATGAAACTGAAGCTTGTTCCACTGGGGTGTACAGTACAATGAAGGGAGTATATACAGTTGAGACTTACTGTACTTAGTAGATGCTTCTCTTGAGGTGTGAGAGTCTGGATTAAATAGGAACAGATGAAGCGACTTCTAATTGATAGAAGTAGTCTGATACAAGTGATCTGACTCATATGTATTCTGTGTCTACTGTTTCCTGTATAAAGGTATCATATATATATCTAGAATTCAGTCTGAGATAACTGAGTTTGATCTATGAATTATTGTAGAACAATCAATCTATCTATTGTTCTCCAAATGTAGACTCTATTGTTCTAGTATTAGAACAATGGATATGTCAACAGGACAATAGATAATGCTTTCTATTGTTCAGATTGTCAATAGGAATCTTTAGGATCATAGGATCAATTAGGATTGACACTAGGATCAAGTGTCATGTCAATGTTGATCATTAATGATTGACATGTGTCACTTATTCCATATTAGGTTCATTAGGAATAGTGATTAGCAACACTTGCTAGTATTGACTACTGACTTACACTTGACTTACAAGTGTCAGTGATTAGACTTTCACTACTGACTTTTACTAATGTGATCAGTAGTCATTTAGTACTTATCACTAGTAGTGATTCATACTTTGTAAGTCATACATTACTAGTGTAATACACTTGTAATTTCAACAATTTGTGCAAAAGCATAAACTTCCTACTATGAAACTTACAACCCCTATCCCCATCAGAAATACAGACCAAACTCAGAACAAAGGAGGGGCTATCCACTTCACTACCATCCTCTTTGTCAACATAGAAGGAATTGCCCATCATGTCCTTCTTCATGTCATGAGTTGTAGCCATAAGGATATTATCCTTGGACTTCCCTGGCTTTGCCATGTCAACCCCACCATTGGTTGAGAAACTTGCACCCTCTCCATCTCTGAAATCACCAGCCAATCAAAAGATCTCTATGCTGACTTTGTGTCTGAAACTGACCAACACAATTCCTATTTCATACACCCAGGAGTATCCCTATCTCAGACCATCACAACGTCTCTACTGTCTACAACTCCCAACTCTTCCAATTCTGCAACTAAAAGGAAGAATCTGCTTACATTGAACATGCCCTGGATAATAGGGTAATCCACCAAATCATTCAACGAGATGTCAAATGTTTCCTAGTCAACTCTCCTATTGCCACCAAACTCATGACCACTACTGAACTTGTCATGGCTGTGGAAAAAGCCAAACCCAAAATCACCCTTCCCTTTGAATATGTCAATTTTGCCCAAGTATTCTCCAAGGAAGCCACTTACCATGTTCCCCCTAGTTGTCCTTATGACCATGAAATCAATCTCAAGGATGATTTTGCCCCCAAAATTGGCAAACTTTATTCCCTCTCCCTAAATAAGAAGAAGGCTGCTGACAAGTTCATTGATGAAGACTTCACTTCCAGGAAGATCTGTCCCTCCAGTTCCCCTCAAGCATCCCCCTTCTTCTTTGTCAAGAAAAAGGATGGCAAACTTTGTCCCTGTCAGGACTACCATTATCTCAACAAACATACTATCTGTGATGTCTATTCTCTTCCTCTCATCTCCAATCTCATTGACAGACTTTATGACATCTGTGTCTTCATCAAGTTCAACATCCAATGGGGGTACAACAATGTCCATATCAAAGATAGACACCAATGGAAAGCCATCTTTGTCACTCATCAAGGCCTTTTTGAACCAACAGTCATGTTCTTCAGGATGTACAATTCCCTAGCTACATTCCAGCATTTTATGAACAACTCCTTTCATGACATGATCACCAAAGGGTGGCTTGTTATCTACATGGATGACCTCCTCATCTTCTCCCCTGATGAAGCTACACACACTGAGAAAACCAAGTGAGTCCTCTAATAGATAATGGAACTCAACCTCCATCTCAAGCTCAAGAAGTGCCAATTTGCTTCCACAGAAGTAGAATATTTCAGTATGATTATCAAACTAGGCCAGCTTGCTGTTACACTTGTACCAGGTAGGTCCAAGTCGTAGCCTCAAAGGATCAGCAAGTTTGAGGTTCGAGTGAAGCAAGAGGTCTAGTCAAACAAACTGAGGAGATGAGATCCACAAATCAAATATGATTGAGGAGATCTAGTTTAGAGAATACAAGTACACTACTGATGGTTTATATACCCTTGTGGTAGGACAAGAAGAGCAGAATGAGAACACCTTAGATAACCATCAGTACAGCAAAGTACGGTCTGCAGTAAGGATAGGAATCTACAGTAAGGGGATCCCGCAGTATCAAATGATGAAGATGAAACATAAAGGCTGTGGGGGATAGATGCGATGATGGGGAGTGAGTCAGAGTATCTAAGTCATTGAGAAGAGAAAGGCTGTCCTTATGTGAGAATATACATCCAATAGAAGAAGAAGAACAGAGTGATGAGTATGATTGGGAGAAAACAAAGTGTAGCCCACCCACAGATCAAGGCAAGTTGTAACATTACCTCCCATCTATCCCAAAGACTACCAGGTCTTCAACCATTGACTTGGTCATTGAGATGGTCTAGTCAGTCCTGGGTAGGGGATCCCATTTTGTTTGCCTGGCCAGCGTCATCTGTGATCTCTCCATCATCAGAATCATGCAGAGCCAGGTCCTCCACTTGCTGCTCCAAGTCATAAAGGTAGATACCTTTGTCATCAGTCTGGGTACGATGGGGAGAGTCCAGAATGATGTGAATGACACAAGGTGTGGGTTGGATGGTGGAGGTGGAGGGATAGTTTCTAGGAGCAGGAGAGGTAGATTGATCAACGATATGAGCTTGGGGAGGTGGTACAGGGATAGGAGGGGGAGACAAATGATACTCCTGGTGATGTTCTTGGACAAAGTCAATGACTGATTGAAAGTTCAAGTCATAAAGGGTGTTCAGAAGGTCCCTTTTTTGCATCTGAAGGGCATGTCCGGCAAGTGTCAGGTCAAATCATCCTGTGACTTGAGTGGGGAGTAGAGTGGATAATGTCACGTTCATTTGGAAAGAGTGAACCAAAAGATGGAAAAGGGATTGTTTGTCAAGGAGACGAGAGAGAGGTTTTACATAGGATCTATTGCGGAGGAAGTGATCAATGTGAATGTAGTCAAGTTTGGAAGATTCTTGACAGTGAAAGACATGAGAGGGAAGCATGGCAAGATGACGAGTGGTGGAGGAGGTTTTGATCTGGGAAAGTTCAATGGCCATTACAAAGACATTTGGCTGTGAGGAGGAAATGGATGGAAAGTTGAGCAACAGTAGGCAAAACTGTGGGATATTGGTGTTTATAATCCCCAAGGATGTCCTTGGTGTTGGACAGGTTTTGTTCAGGTTCCCAGGAGTTGTCACTAGTTGGATAGCCTTTCCATTTGATCAGGAACTGCCTTTATGATGGTGGTCCTCTGTGGTGTAACACTGCTTCGATTTCATATTGTTCCTCCCCTCCAATCAGATCAGGTGGTGGTGCTGGGAAGTTCTTGTCATGAGTTTCAGTTTCAACATAAGGAGAGAGAAGGGAGGTGTGGAAGACATTGTGGATGTGCCATGTCTTAGGGAGTCATAGTTTGTAAGTGATGGGTGAGAGCACCTCTGTGATGGTAAATGGTCCTTCTCTCTTTGGCAAGAACTTTGAATCCAGAGCCACTCAACTAAGGTTTCTTCCTTCTAGCCAAACCTTATCTCCTTTTTTGAAAGGGGTAAAGGAGACGTTCCATCAGTTCTTCATCACCTGTCATGCGAGGTCATGCACAGCAAGTGTCTTATTTCTTGCTGCAGTTAGAGCTTTGATGCAGTTTTCTGCAGCAGGAAGGTTTGATTTGATGATAATGTCAGGGAGTGATTGAGGTTTGTAGCCCATCATGAGGAAGAAAGGGGATTGGTTTGTGACAGAATGAGGTTGATGGTTGTGAGTGAATTTGGCTAGAGTAATGGATTTGGCTCAAGTTTCAGGTTGACTTCCACAATAGATCTGCAGGTAGGTTTCTATCTCCTGGTTGACCCTTTCTGTCTCTCCATCAGTCTGTGGGTGGTATGCAGTAGAAAGAGAAAGATTGTAATGTAGTAATCATCCAAGTTCTTTAGCAAACGAAGATGTGAATTGGAGTCCTCTGTCAGAGATGATCTTATTGTAAAGTCCAAACTGTTTAAATACTTTTTTGAAAAAGAGGATAGTAATGCCTTCAGCAGTAACAGTTTTCATAGTAGGGCAGAGGATCACCCCCTTAGTAAGCCCATGGTCGACCACAACCAAAAGGGAGTCAAATCCAGAGGAAAGTGGAAGGTCAGTAATTAAATCACAAGAGATCTGTTGAAAAGGATGCGAAGTGGAAGAGCAAATAGGAAGCAAAGGGGGGGTAGTGAGGTGTGTGTGTGCCTTGTTCTGCTGACAAACAGTGCAACCATCAACATATGATTGTACAAAAGAAGTGAGACCAAGCCACCAGAATTCAGAAGATACAAGTTGGCAGGTTTTAAGAACACCTGGGTGGCCGGCAGAAGGATGGTCATGGTGTTGCATGACAATCTGGTGATGAAGATCAGTGTCATTGGGTATGTAGACCTGATCCTGAAACAAGAGGATACTTCCATCAAATTTCCAATTGGAGAGTCTGGAGTGAAATCTAGTCAGTAGATTTTCCATCATCTGCAAGGAGTCAAGGATCAGTGGGTTGGTGGAGGAAGAAGAGGAAAGTTTGTCGCAGAGTGTTACATCAATGAGGGACACGAAAAGGTCTGGAGGGAGAAGAATGGTCTGGTCATTATCTTCTTTTGCATTGGTTGAGAGGAGGTTGGGTTGGCAGGATAGTGTGTCGGGGGGAAACAGGGAAGATCCAGGGACATGGTGTATCTTGAGGTCATAGTCCTGAATATCAAGAAGCTAGCGGGCTTGATGTCTGTTTAGCTTTCTGGATTCCTTAAAATAGGTCAGGTTTTTATGATCAGTTACAACAAGAACTGAGAAAGAGGAGCCTCACAGATAGTGTTGCCAGGTTTTAAGAGCACAGATTACGGCAAGGAGCTCTCTATCGTAGATGTCATAATTTTGTTCAGAGGATGAGAAGGTTTGGGAAATGTATCCACATGGATGTCAATTGCTATTTTCATCTTGCTGTAGGAGTAAGCCTTCTGATGCATCTCTGGATGCATCTGTGGCAATGACAAATTGTTGAGAAGTGTCAGGGATACATAAGACTGGTTCTGAGAGGAAAATACTTTTCAATGTAGAAAAGGCAGAGTCACATTTGTCTGACCATTTCCATGGCATGTCCTTTTTGGTGAGGTTGAGGAGGGGTCCAGTGATATTGAAGTATTTGGGAACAAATTGTCTGTAGAAATTAGCAAATCCCAAAAAGGAGTGAACATCTTTAACTTTGGTAGGGGTAGGCCAATCTATGATTCCTTTAAGTTTGATGGGGTCCATTGCCAATCGCCCTGGTTGGGCGATCATTCCCAGGAATTCTACTTGATCAACATTGAACTTACATTTCTCCAACTTTAGGTGAAGATCAAGTTCCTTCATTTGTTGGAGAACTCATTTGGTTCATTCTTCATGAGTTTTCTGATCTGGGGAGAAAATTAGCAAGTCATCCATGTAAATCACCAACCATCCTTCTGCGATCATATCACAGAAGGAGTCGTTCATAAATTGCTGAAAGGTAGGTGGTGAGTTTGTTAGCCCAAAGAACATGACCGTCAGTCTGAAAAGTCCTCAATGGGTGATGAAGGTGGCTTTCCATTGGTTGCCATCTTTGATATGTACATTGTTATACCCCCATTGTACATCGAATTTGGTAAAGATCTTGACTCCCCATAGTTTGTCTGTCAAGTCAGAGATCAGTGGGAGAGGGTAGGCATCCCTTACAGTGTGTTCATTGAGATATCAGTAGTCTTGACAGGGTTGAAGGCCTCCATCCTTCTTTTTGACAAAGAAGAAGGGGGATACTTGGGGAGAGTTAGATGGTTGAATCTTTCCTGATATCAAAATTTCATCAATGAAACTGTCAGCTGCAGTGCATTCATCAGGAGATATGGGGTAAATTTTGGATACTTTTGGGATGAATGTATTGTCAAGTTTTATCAGGTGATCATATGGTCTGGAGGGTGGGACATGGTCAGTGGCTTCCTTGGTGAACACTTCCCTATATGCTTCGTATTGTGGTGGGAGTTCCACCACTATTTTGTCTGCATCCATGGCTAGTTGAGTGGACGTTGTAGTTTTCCTTACAATTCATTCCAATTGTAGGGTAGCAGGGGTGTTAGGGAAATATTGGGTAGCCGATTTCTGAATCCTGTTGATGGCATAAGTATAGTAAGCTCGTTTGGTATACTTCTCTGTCATTTTGTAGTTGATATAGTTTACCACCACCTCCTGTTCTTCTTCTTTGGCAAAGTAATGTTTTAGTGGAAGAGGGGACAGCTTTCCTTTTGAGAGGTATGATGCACAGGATCCTTGATGTGCTAGATAGAGGTCCAAGGATCTGTCCTTTTTCAAGTTGATTTCTACCATCCACTTTTTCCAGTCTATCTTTGGCTGAGTGGCTTCAAACCAAGGCATGCCTAAGATGACATTTTCTCTTCCACATTGCATTACATGGAATGTTACTTTCTGTGAGGTAGCACCGATCTGGATGTAGAGGGTGGAAGTGAAATGTATAAGTCCTTGTTTATTCGTGGAGTGGTCAGTATTTCAGACAGTAAGAGGTTCAGCGAGTCGTGTGGTTGGTAGTTTGTGTTTTCGTACAAAGTCCCAGTCTATACACAAGATATTGGCCCCAGAGTCAATCAGGGCAGTGGTGTCAATGGTTTCTAAAGTGGCTCCTGCTTTGATTACTCAGATAGGAAGAGTGAGAGCACAAGTAGCATTCTTGGCAATAATTACAGGAGCACACTGTACAGATGGAGGAACAGGTATCGACTCTTGTCCTCCATTTAAAAATCCAATTGATTGTCTTTGATGATTCTAGAGAGGAAAGTGGTGTCATCTTCATCCTGGACTTCTTCAATCTTTGCTACTCCCTCTTCTTTTCCTACTACTTTCACCTTTTGTTCCTCTGTCTTCTTTGCCAGTCCTGGGTGATCAGGACAGTCCCTGGCAAGGCCAGGCTTACCACATTTGAAACAGAGTCCTTTCTTCATCCTCTTCTCCTGTTCCAAAGGGGAGAGTCATACAGCATCTGTTACGTTTGGTCCGGATAGGGCGAAGCGTAGCCTCAGAAGAACCTGTAGTGGGTTAAGGACTTGAAACTAGGCGACTGCGGTCAACTAGGGCTAAGGGTTTCTAAAGCCTGGGCGGGGGTAAGGCGCCTCAGAGTCACTAGGCAACGATTAGGTGACTAGGACTATCAATGACTAGACAACGGATGTTGACTAGACCGAAGGACTAGGAGACAGACGGTCTACTGGGACTGAGGATGACTGAAAGGCTAATGGCCAATCAGACCAAGGTACTGTTCACAAGACGGTGAACTGGGTACCCGGAGACTAGAGGGTTCTGAGGACAAGCTCCCGTTCAAAGCACGGGTGGAGGCTCAAAGAGACGAGAGACGGAGTGAAGAAAGATCAAATGGATTGCTAGTCTAGAGATACAGGCGGTAACTCTGAGGAGAACTAGCTTAGAGAAAGGAAGAAGGGAGAAAGTGAAAGGTTTATATACCTGAGGTATAGAAACCAACGGAATATGAAAGAATTAATGTACACAGGAAGTAGTAAGCTGAATGACTAAAGAGAATGCGATGGAATCGCATGGAATGTTCAGGAAGATGAAGGAAGAGCTACGATTAGGAATCGATGATGAGTCATCAGGTCGATGACTAAAAAGAAGTGAGTAATCGTAGAGAAAAGAAATAACGTCCAGAACTCGTATAGCTAGGACAAAGAAAGAAATTGTAACATTACCCCTGTACTAGGGTCGAGACAGTGATGAAGACCTAGAGATCAATAAACCCACCGCCGGGGGAGCCCGTCATGTTTGCGTCAGCCGTAGCATCAAAATCCTCCTCGTAGGGAGGGGAAGGAGAACGTTGGAGACGTTCCACTAGAGGTCGTGGACGAGGTGGACCCCTGGAGGGATGCATCCTGTTAGTAGGACGTCGACGACGGGAGGGGGTGGAAGAGCTGGGAGGTGAATTGGATGGAACGCGGTCTGGAGTACGGCGACGGAGGGGGCAGCGAGCAGCGGTGTGGCGAGGGCGGAATCGGTGGCAGTACCCACATTGGTAATCTGGACAGTCTACCTTCTGGTGGCCTAGGCGTTGGCACTGGTAGCACGCCTCATGCATGCGGGGGTGGTTATATGGTAGGGGTTCTGTACCATTATGACCAGTCCACCAGTTTTCTTCACGTTGGAGGGCGCGTTCTTCGTCAAAGTTCAGAGGGGAAGAGGATGCGGACGGCGTGGATGGTGTGTGGACTTCGGGGGTACTGTGAGTGGGGAGGAGAGCAATGTGGGCTTGCCTTTGTTCCGCAAGCTCGCGGAGGTAGCATTCTAGGTCTCGAAGGAACTCAAGCATGCCTAGTTGGTGCATGGCTTCGAGAAGGCTGTGGCGGGTCTTGCCTCGGGCGGACGGGGGTTGGACGTTGTCTAAAGAAAAGAAAGCTCGATAGAGAAGGACGAGGGGGGAGTTGGCAGCTAGATAGGCATAAATGGGGACGGCGAGATGGTCGCAGGAGAGATATCGAAGGAGTTCCTCCCTCTGATCGCGGCAGAGAAGTTCTTTGAGACGTTCTCTGGCGAGGGGAATGTCCAGGGTAACGACAGAGGGGTAAGGCGTAGGTTCCCATGCTGGTTCGTTCCAGCCGGCTTCGGTGACGGTCTCGGAGGGGGGGGCAGCTTCAGAGAGGGTGGTGACGGAGGTGGTCGGGGAGGAAGGAGTGTCCGCGAAGTGAACAGCACGGGAGTGGGTGGCAATGATAGCACGTTCTTCGTCGGAGGAGGAGTAAAATTCGACAGGCATGGTGGTAAGAGCGGGAGGAGCGAGTTTCACTGTGGTGATGATAGGGTAGAAGTGGAAGTTCATCCGATAGAGGGGAAGGCCTTAGGGTGACGCCTTTTGTAGTCGTTGAGAGCGGCCTTTGAATGTTTGAGGTCCCGCTCGGATTGCCACGAGTCTTCTTCGGCTGTATACCCTTTCCATCGGATCAGGTATTGTCTAGACGACCGGTTGCCTCGATGTCTTAATATCTGCTCTATTTCGTATTCTTCTTTGCCTTCTATTAGTTCTGGAGGTGGAGCCGGATAGTTCGGACCGTGAACGTCATTTTCGCGATAGGGTGTGAGAAGTGAAGCATGGAAGACGGGGTGAATTTTCCAGGTACTAGGGATGCGGAGTTGGTACGAGAGTGGAGATAGTACCTTGGTGACGACAAAGGGTCCTTCTCGCTTCGGGGCGAACTTCGGGTTCATCGGGCGTTTCAGGTTCCGTGCTTCTAGCCACACCTTATCCCCTTTGGTAAAGGGAGTGAATTTTTGGCGAGTGCGGGAGGCCATGACTTGTCTGGCGAGTTCGTGGGCGGCAAGGGCTTCATCTCGGGCAGCGGCGAGGGTCTTTAGGTGTTGCTCTACGGCAGGGAGGTGGGACTCGGGGAGGACAGTAGGTAGGGCACGGGGTTCGTAGCCCATCATGAGGTAAAAGGGGGATTGACCGGTGGTGGAGTGAGGGCGGTGATTGTGGGCGAACTCGGCATGAGAGAGCTTCTGTGACCAGGAAGTGGGGTTGGCGCCACAGAAGATGCGGAGATAGGTTTCAAGTTCTTGGTTTACCCGTTCAGTTTCGCCGTCGGTCTGAGGGTGGTAAGCGGTGGAGAGGGCAAGGTCGTAGTTGAGGAGTTTGCCAAGTTCTTTGGCAAAGGCGGAGGCGAATTGTGGACCACGATCAGAGATGATTTTGTCGTAGAGTCCAAAGCGTTTGTAGACATGGTGGAGGAAAAGTTCGGCAATTCCTTCGGCGGTGACGGTGTCGGTTATAGGGATAAAAATACCCCCCTTGTAGGTGTGGTCTACCACGACCAACACAGAGTTGAAGGCGCCGGAAGGGGGAAGGCCGACGATGAGATCACAGGATATTGATTGGAATGGGCGGGTCCTGGCGGCGCGAATGGGAGTAAGTGGCGGGACAGTCGGGTGTGTATTGACCTTATTCTGTTGACACACCCCACAACCTTCCACATACTTCCGCACGTAATGGGCTAGGCCAGGCCACCAAAACTCAGCAGAGACAAGTTGGCGTGTTTTGAGATAGCCGGGGTGACCTGCGGATTCGTGGTCATGACATCGTTCCAGGATGGAACAGCGTAGGGAGTCATCAGGAGGGATGTAGACACGTCCTTTGTAGGTGAGGACATTGTCGGTGACCTGCCAGTCGGAGAGTTGAGAACGAAGGCGGGCAGGGGAGGAGGTGTTGGTAAGCTGTAGATGCTGAAGCATCAAGGGGTCAGAGACGGAAGCGGAGGAGATCAGGGTGTGTAGAGTACTGTCAATAACGTTGACAAAAAGAGAGGGAGGTAGGAGAACAACGCCTTCGTTGTCAGTATCGGTGGATGGAATAAGGTCAGGGCGACGAGAGAGGGCGTCGGGACCAGCAAGGAGTTTGCCAGGGACATGGACAAGGTGAAGGTCAAAGTCTTGAAGATCAAGGAGCCAGCGGGCTTGGCGGCGATTGAGATTTCTGGCCTCCTTGAAGTAAAGAAGGTTTTTGTGGTCGGTGAAGACCTGGACGCGGTGGGGGGAGCCATGGAGGTAGTGGCGCCATGCCTTGAGACCGCGGATGATGGCGAGAAGTTCTCGGTCATATATGTCATAGTTTCGTTCGGCATCACCGAATGTCTGGGAGAGATAGGAGCAGGGATGCCATTCGCCATTAGCGTCAGTTTGGAGGAGGATTCCTCCCGAGGCGTATTTTGAAGCGTCAGTGGCGATGGCAAAAGGTTTCGAGGGGTCGGGGAGCTGGAGGATGGGTCAAGCAAGGAAAAGTTTCTTCAAGGACTGGAAGGAGGTCTCACACGAGGGAGTCCATTCCCATCGGTGGTCCTTCTTGATGAGGTCTAAGAGGGGACGAGCGACAGTGGAGTAATCAGGGATGAAGCGACGGTAGAAGTTGGCAAACCCAAGGAATGACCGAACGTCTTTGGGTTTGGATGGGGTTGGCCACTTGGCGATGCTGTCAAGTTTGACGGGGTCCATGGCAAGCTGGCCTGGCTTGACGATCATGCCGAGGTATTCCACTTCAGTAGAGGCAAACTGACATTTCTCAAGCTTGAGATGGAGGTCAAGTTCGGTCATTCGCTGAAGGACTCGCTTAGTTCGTTCTGTGTGCGTCGCTTCATCAGGGGAGAAGATAAGGAGGTCGTCCATATATATGACGAGCCATCCTTCGGCGATCATGTCTCGGAATGAGTCGTTCATGAATCGTTGGAACGTGGCTGGGGAGTTGCACATTCCGAAGAACATGACAGTAGGTTCGAAGAGACCTCGGTGGGTGACGAATGCAGCTTTCCATTGGTGGCCGTCTTTGATGCGGACATTGTTGTACCCCCATCGGATGTCGAATTTGGTGAAGACGCAGGCGTCCTTGAGTTTATCGATGAGGTCGGAGATGAGTGGGAGTGGGTAGGCGTCTCAGACAGTATGTTCATTGAGGTAGCGGTAATCTTGGCAGGGGCGAAGTTTGCCATCCTTCTTTTTGACAAAGAAGAAGGGGGAGGCCTGCGGTGAGGAAGAGGGGCGAATTTTACCAGACGCGAGGTTTTCATCGATAAACTCATCAGCGGCCTTCTTCTCGTCCGGGGATAAGGGATACAGTTTGCCGATTTTGGGGGTGAAGTCATCTTTGAGGTTAATCTCATGGTCGTAGGGACGAGTGGGAGGGACGTGGTCGGTGGCTTCCTTAGAGAAAACCTGGGCAAAATCATCATACTCTGGGGGAAAAGTGACTTTGGGTTTGGCCAGTTCGGCGGCCATGGCCAGTTCGGTAGCCGTGGTGAGTTTGGCTACTACTGGAGAGTTGACTAGGAAATGTTTAATGTCCCCCCGAATGATACAATGGATGACCCGGTTGGTCACTGCTCAGTCTACATAGGCGGATTCCTCTTCGTAGTCGAGGTATTCGAAGAGGCGGGAGTCGTAGATGGCCGAAACGTTATGGTGTTCGGGGATGGATCGTGAGATCCTGGGTCGTACAAAGTAGGAGTTATGCCGATCTGTGTCAGATGCGAAGTCGGCATAGAGTTCTTTCGACTGGTCGGTGGTTTCCGAGATGGAGAGGGTGCGGGTTTCCCAGTTGATAGTGGGGTTGGCGTGGCGTAGCCATGGGAGTCCAAGGATGACGTCCTCGTTGCCACAGCTCATGACGTGGAAAAGGATACGGTGTGCAATCCCTTTGATGTTAACAAAGAGGGTCGAGGTGAACTGGATTGCTCCCCCTTTGTTCTGAGTTTGGTCCGCATTCCTGACGGGGATGGGGACAGCAAGTTTCGTAGTGGGGAGTTTATGCTTTCGCACAAACTGCCAGTCGATGCAGGAGATATCTGCACTGCTGTCTATGAGGGCTCGGGCGTCAACGGTTTTCATAGTGTGTGAGGGGACTACGAGTTGAACGGGAATTTGCATAGATTTCATAGTTCTAGGGATGGTTACATTTACCCGGGCACACGTACTAGGGGAGGAGGTGGCTAGCGTCGATCTAGGCCTCCGTTCTAAAAATCCTTGGTCACCGCGAAAGAGATGCGGGTGACCTTGTTGTCCTCGTCGTCATCCTCTAGTTCCTCCAGGCGTGGAAGGTCTTCCTTTTCGACCTTCTTGACTCACAGACGAGGGGGGAGAGGTTTGTCATTCTGGAACTTTTTACAGTCCCTGGCAGAGTGCCCTTTTTCTCGGCAGCGGAGACAGCGTCCTTTGGCGAAGCACCTCTTACGTTCTTCTGGGGTAAGTTTGCCAATGCGTACTGCGTCGACATCCATGGCGTTAGGGTCTCGTTCTGCCTTGGGAGCTGAGTAGGAATGATAGGTGTAACGGGAGGAGGAAGAGGAGCGACGGTTGGAGATTTCTTTGGCGCGTTCATTCTGGGTGTTGAACGCAGTGACCTTGTTGATCCATGCTTCTAGAGTTTCTGGGGTGGTCTCCATGTTGAAGACGCATTTCATGAGGAAGTCAGGGATACCGACGGAGTAGTATCCAATCAGGACATTTTGATTGGTGATACCAGCGAGGGTGGATTTGTTGCGGAATTCCGCGTTGTACTCAGCGAGAGAGGGTTCCCATTTTCCTCCTTTCTGGGTCATGCGAGTGTTAGCGAGCCAAGAGATGGCTGCTCCAATGGCGTCGTGTTGTTTAAAATCTTGAAGGAACTCTTTGGTAAAGTCCTTCATAGTTCCGAGGTCGGGTTCCTCCTTTTTGATGCATTTGGCACGAAAGTTGGTGGCCCAGGCTAGGGCAGAGCCTTTGGTCATGTAGGAGAGCATGAAGGCGATCTTCTTCTCATCCGTGTTGTAGACCTCTTTGTTGACTAGGATGTAAAAGGCTACCGAGTCATACCATTGTCTGGCTTTAAGGAGGTCCCCATTGAAGTGCTCGGGTGGGGTGAGGCGGAGTTCGATGGGTTTGGACATGACGGGAGGTGGTTCAATGGGTTCTGGGTTGGGTTCTTCGTACTCGTCTGAGTCGAAGAGTTCATCGGTTTCAGGGACGTGTACTACTGTGGGCTCAGAGGGGAGGTCAAGGGTTTGATCGAGTTGATCAGCGAGTTGTTCAATGTAGTCGGTTTCTTCAACAGAAGAAACGGGGATGTCTGTGGGTAAATCTAGGGGACGAGCTGTCTCGGGCGATTGTTCGAGTTCAGCCGGAGGTGAAGTGTCTGAGGATTCTCCTGACTCGTGTCGAGGAGTACGATGGGCGCCCCACACAGGGTTGACTGAGGGTCTGTGTGAAATGGTGGGCGAACTACATGAAGGTAGTCGTGACAAGGGAAGCTAGTTCTTTTGTTACGCTTGGTCCAGATAGGGCGAAGCGTAGCCTCAGAAGAACCTGTAGTGGGTTAAGGACTTGAAACTAGGCGACTGCGGTCGACTAGGGCTAAGGGTTTCTAAAGCCTGGGCGGGGGTAAGGCGCCTCAGAGTCGCTAGGCAACGATTAGGTGACTAGGACTATCAATGACTAGACAACGGATGTTGACTAGACCGAAGGACTAGGAGACAGACGGTCTACTGGGACTGAGGATGACTGAAAGGCTAATGGCCAATCAGACCAAGGTACTGTTCACAAGACGGTGAACTGGGTACCCAGAGACTAGAGGGTTCTGAGGACAAGCTCCCGTTCAGAGCACGGGTGGAGGCTCAAAGAGACGAGAGACGGAGTGAAGAAAGATCAAATGGATTGCTAGTCTAGAGATACAGGCGGTAACTCTGAGGAGAACTAGCTTAGAGAAAGGAAGAAGGGAGAAAGTGA
>JBBPMY010000239.1:0-23058 GCA_038090615.1 Phylloporus gajari | reverse complement strand
AATGTGATGCATCAGTAATGCATTATTGATTTAATAAGGCCTACTATTCTCTTAGGTAGAGTGATGCACATCATGCATCACAAGCATTGTCATGGTGTTGCATCACTCAGTCAATGAGGGCCTCATGTATTTATACATCATGATCTCAGGATGTGGTGGACCAGGATGTATCAAGCATCAATGAAATGGAACAAAGATTGTAATGTCTCTTTGCATCCAACTATTATCCTCAGATAGCCAATCTTGCAAGTCTGGGTTAGCCTGGTGCCTTGAGGATGATCCAAAGATGGTGCAAATATCTGCACAACTGAGATAGTGGTCAATCACAGTCTATTTTGTATCACACACATCTTCAGGATGGAAGTCTGCATTTCTGATAATCCAGAGCAGGCTTTCAAAGCCTGCTTTGGATTTTTGAATGCTATGGTTCCAGTACCAGTTGCCAATAAGCCATGAGTTTTTGTTGGGATAGGAATGGAATAGATTATTAGAATTGGATGGCTGAAGAATGTCACCCACAATTTATGATTCATACAGTAAGGGTGGGTTATCTCTGCTTTGATCCTTAGGGTCATTTGTGGAAGCAGAGCTGTGGTTGTATATATGGAATAGGCCAAATGTTTTTACTTGAGTGACTAGGACTGCATGATTGGTATATGATGAGGCTGGTATTGTGTGCTCTGAGTCATGGCATCTAATTGGATTGATTGGTCTGGGGTATCAACAGCAGGAACTCTGGGTCGAATTACTGTGTCTCTTAGAGGTAATGGTAGCAGAAGCTTGGGGAGCATATCCTGGAAGTGTTTTGGGAGTTGGTGATTTTCCCATCAACCACAATGAATGGAGAGTGGTAGTGCATCATCCTTAGTCTAAACAAAGTTATCAAATGATTGCATATCTCATGAATTAATGAGAGAGAAAAAGGTATATACACCTGCTTCATTTGACATTGAGTTGTTTACTCCATTGAATCTTGACTCAGAAGGACAACTAGTGCTAACTTGAATAGCCACTGACCATGACAACACAGGTTTGTGAATGAGTTTTTTAAAAGAAATGAGCCATATACATACTATCATCAATAGTGTTTAAAAGTCCAGTTAGGTTCGGTTTTTTGACCTGAAACTTCATAACCGTGACCTAACTGGTTATGGGAACTTCCAAATGAGGTCATAACTGAACCTTAACCATCCAAAACCAGTTATAAATGGTTACAACCAGTTATTCACATGGGAATCCTGCTTTGTCATGGTGGCACAAAATATTCTATAAATTACTAGCTATCTACTGACCCCCTAATCGAAAGATTCGACTCAGAAATGACTGAGATATGACTAGTTTAAAATGACATATCAGTTCATGAGACCTAAAAATGTACCAAGAGTAAATGTAGGGCTATAAAATCAGAAAAATACTAGAAAATCTCCAAAAAATAGAGGAGATAGTGGAGGTGGCTATGCATCTCCTGTAACTGGTTACAGACCAGTTATGACCGGTTTTTTGTGGTTACAGATTTTTCTAGATCAGTCATAACCTTAATCATAACTGCTCATAACCTTAACTGACTGTAACTGATTGTCAGTTACAATCAGTTATGGTTCAGTTAGGTTACAGTTATGGGAAGATTATGTGACTGGACTTTTGAACACTAATCATCAACCACAGGTAAATTGGAAGACACAGAGGAAATTTTCCTGGAGAAAGTATCTTCTGAGTTGACACAATACTTCTTTCAGAGGTGGGCTTCTTTTGCCTCCTGGAGGGCATTTGCCAGATGCTTCTTTCCCTTCTGGCAATTTTTCTTGTGTCTTGTAAAGGCTCCAGAGTTGTTAAAGAAATGACCACATATACATTCTTGGTTGGAGTTTAAAAGCATTAGTGCATGGTCCTAAATCTGCTAAAATAAGTACTAGTAAATGTGTGAGCAATGTGACTCTACAAGTGCAATGTACTGTTAATGTAGTAAACTTCAAGTCATATGAGCCAAATTCATTCACACTCTCTAACAACTAAATTTCCTCACTTTCAATGTAATTTCAGCTGACAGATACTTGATGTGAGTCCTTCTGTATTAGAGGTTGTATCATAGGAGGCTGTCAACCCTCACATTAATCATTAAGAAGTAAGATGACTACTATTGTTGCTCACCAATACACAATCAAAATATAAAATTGCATCCATGGCTTGCAATTATATATATATATTAATACATGGGACACCTAGGACATACTATAATTGTATAGATAGCACCTTTTGGCAAACAGTGAAAAATGTGCTGGTGGCAAGAAATGTGGACAAAAATGCATGAGGTACAGACATTTCTCATGAGATCCAGGGCAATCTTGTGCATGCTTGATTCTGCAATAGGTTCATGACAGGGTTTCTGAGGTTAGAATGGTGATCACAGGAGAGAATGGTGTGGCAACAAGTATGACAGCCATTTTAATGTGATAAGACCAGCATGGTGTTATTCTAGCTCTGCTTTGGACTAGCTGTACTGACATGTTAGTTAGGCATGTGGAAATTGGGTCCACAAAATGGCTTACATGCCATGCATGACTGTGATAAAGTTTAACATCTTGTATGAATTTTAACTCTGGCCCTGCTGTAGTTATAGCATAATGCCAACTGTCATGGCACAGCCTGCTATAGCTTCAGGGGCAGTGGTTCATTAAGGATAAAATATGTGAGAATTGCTACAATAGTGATTGATCAAAGATCTGAGACAATAATGTACAGTTAAAAGTTAAGTAGTGATAGAAACATATGTAAGGCTGATTAGGGGTGCAATGGAGTTCATTGTTGTTTGTTGGTGGCCAAGGGAGTGGTGTCTGGGATGTAAATGGTATACACTGACCTTAATGATCATGCTTGTGATGAAATGCATAGTAGTATACATCCTGACCAACAATGTCTGAGTCAACTAATCTGTACTATAAGTACAGGATCAAACACAACCAAGCAGCTTACATAAAATTGATCAGCATGCAGATCTGTCCTATAGTTTGCTACAGCACTCAGTGACAGACAATAAACAGTATACAAACAATCCACATTAGCAAACAGCAAAAAAACCTAATAATAGTATATAGCTGTCCAAAATGCTACATAGTAGTGTAGCTTCCAAACACAACTTTTCTGTAGTGTCACATGGGTGCAGACACTCATAGTCACACAAAGTGTTCTATAGCAGAGCAGCTTCCCAGGGATCCCAGCTCAACTCTTTGACCTGATGACATAAAAATTCTACTAATGTTATAGAGCCATCATAACCCATAGTTGTCTATAGCAGAACAGCTCCATGGTACAACACTCTAACTTGATGGCATAAGAATTCTACTAGTGTTATAGAGCTATAGTAACCCATAGTTGCCTATAACAGATCAGCTTCCCAGCACAACACTCTGACTTGATGGCATATGTAAATATTCTACTAATATCATAGAGCCATAATAACCCATAGTTGTCCATGGCAGAACAGTTTCCCAACATAACCCTTTGATTCCAGTTTTGTATGGTTCATAAAGCATATTGACAGCACAAGTACTCTTTGTTCTTATTTAACTACTTGAATACTATAGAAATATATTGTCAGAAGTACTAATAATTACATCCACATTTATTGTACTGCTATAGCTATCATTTGTTCAGTTGGGTCTCATCCCTAAAGTATTATTATTGGCATTTCTTTGTCATTATAGCATCCTCATCTCAGAACTACATCCATCATCCCCACAGTCACATCCTTGTCTTCAATGTGCTATTATCCTCATCATCTTGTTATTCCCTTGCCCTTGATGCCTCCTTGTCTTTGTCCTACCAACTTTGTTGTCATGTTAGACTTGTCAATAGCTACAGGGACATAGAAGTGGTTGAGTTGAATAAGCACTCCAGCTGCTCTTTGACAGTCAGAGGGGTGTGGGGGTGTGAATAGAGGATGCACCATAGTTGTTGTCACCATGTAACTGCTGGGGACTGGGGAGGCAATATATGATACATGGTGCATAGCTGACAGCACTAGATGGACATGATGTGTGACATGTTGAAGATGCTAGGCTTGCCTCATGGGTGTTGTTGTCATGTAGCAGCTGAGGATCAGGGAGATGACATCACTGATGGTGTAAGATGGGTGTGATGTAGGCATGTCAAAGACACTGGGCTTGTTGTCAGTAAGGGAGGGTAGGGAAGAATGGTTTTTACCTTCTCATTGCACCTCTTGCATCCCCTTGTCACATTGTTGTCACTGTGTTGGCCTCACTGTTGTCAAACAGATTGGGCTCATTGATGAGAAAGAGTGAGGATGGTGGACTACACCATATTGAAGAAGCTGTTGGGTTCATTGGTGGCTAGGAATGACACAGAGTTGACTGGTGGTGTACCAAATGAACTATTGGGCTAGTTAACAGCACAGGAGGATGTGGATGTGTGACAGGCACCATGTTAAATGAGCCATTAGGCTTATCAATGGTACAAGAGGAAGCAGGGGTGAAGGTGATGGTGTTGGATGAGTCATTGGGCTCATCCTCACATGTGCTGTTGTCATCATTGTCACAGGAATGACAGTTTTGATTCAGTCACTTGTTGAAGGTGAGAAAAACTCAGCATCTCATAATGTTACTAACTGGGGCATACTACTCTCAGATGCATAATAGGTAGATTTAGTTTCTAGCAAACAGAGTACATATCAACTAATGTCATTATATACAGATGTTCATGTCAATCAAGATAGATAGAGAGGTGAAACTGATCCAGTGGTGTCTCAACAGGTTAAACTTAGCAGATAGCATCTAGTGAATGCATCATTCAGCTAATTGCCAAATGTATGAAAAATGATACAAATGTACTGTCAAATTTGGTAGATGATCCCTGACCAGTGGTTGGAATAACAAAGTCAACAGGTATTCCACACTGCTTCATTGTCACATGTATTGAGCCAACATCCATATCCATATTGTGAATCTTCCCCTCTCCACTAACCACCTTGTGCTGATACAGTTTTGTGATTGATTCATGTTCATATACAATGCATGCAGCAAGTTCTTGTTTGACATGGAGAACATTACAACAAGTCTAAGTGACATTGAGGATGAGGTATGCTTCATTGTTCATATTTAATGGTTCATGCTAACTGTTCAGGCTGTTTCAGCATTGTTAAGGTAGAGTTTGACTGGTTTATCTTTGTAAGGTAGGGTGACAGTCCTAATCTATCATATACATTGGCCAGAGCATTGACCTCAGTGAGGCTCAAAGGGTGTGAGAACCTGCTTGAAGAGCTTGGTGTCATCTAATGAGGAGAAAATGGCCAGTTGTACAGATGGTGAGCAGTTTTGCACTGTTGGTGAGTGGTTTCCATCAGTGGTATTGAAAGTCCTCTTCACAAGTTTGCTACAGCAGGTAACCTTACTTTTCCCACACCATTTGCAACACAAGTAATATCACCTCAATTGCACCTGAGGCAGGGAAGTTTGTCAGGTGTCACAACCCCATCATTTCTTTTCAACATACCTTGTTGCCTGAGCTGTAGGAAAGCTGGTTTCAAGGACCACCACACCATCATAATGCACATGAGCCATCTGAGATCTGGATGCAATATGTGGGTTGACAACTTCATACACTTGCAGGAGTTCCTTGTTCTTTCAAGTGGGGCCAATTGTACTTGTTGTGACCCAACCCCCAACACTACTGTTTCAATGGATGTTGACTTAGATTCACCTTCCCTTGATCCTCTTGCAGACTCTTATCTCATCAATCAGGAACCCTTCCTCTCTGACACTTTCATACACCCTTCTACCAATCCAGATAATCTACATTCTACATCGAGAGGCTCATGACATGATGGTTTGTACTCAGAACAGTTTGAGAGCACAGCTCAATCCTTTGGGTACAGTAATACCTTCATGGATAAATTTGATGAAGACCAGTTTAGCAATGCTCACAAATCCAACCTCTACTATCCTTTCATCAGTTGCAACAAGTGGGAGCTTGCATGATAGCTTCTCTGCTCAGGCCTCAGTATGAGACTGATAGACTCTTTCTTATCATTGTCAATTGTATGTCTGTCTATTTCTTTTCCCTAATGATCAAGGCCAATGATTATCCTAAGGTGAAATTGCTCCACCTATCATTTAATACTGCAAGAGATCTTCACAGGCATATGGAATTGCTCCCCAGTGGTCTTTACTAGCATTCAGTAGAGATTGAGACCTCTCATCCTGTAAAACACCTGATGTTTCTCTACTGGTGCAACCCTTTGGAGTATATCACTTGGATTTTCAACCACCCATCCTTTTGTGACCAGCTTGACCTTATCCTCAAACAGTTATATATATCAACCAACAAGTTTTGCAGAGATTACACAAAATGGATGACTAGGGATACTGTCTGACATATGCAGGTCAGTTTTTCAATTGTCATTTGTGATCTTCATCTAACTTGGATACAGTGTAGTCACAGCTTCTAGAAGGTGCAACACTACTCAGAACAATCCTTTCTTTGGACAAGACAAACATTACCAATCTTTGTGGCAGTAGGGTTGCCCACCCACTCTTGATTAACATCACAAACATCAAGATGTCCACTCATCTCAAACTCTCTTTCAGATTGTTTATGCTCACCACCCTTCTTCCTATCCTCAAATTTGTCCACAAGAACAAGTGTATGTGCAGTGTCCTGGAAGATTGACTAATCTATTACTGTCTCAACATAGTCCTCAAGCCAGTTAAAAAAGCAGTGCAGCTTGGAGTCATGCTTTCAGATGGCTATAGGTCCCTCCATTATTGTTTTACCTCTGTTGCAGGATACATTGTTGATGTTCCTGAGGCCACCATGATCTGTTGTATTGGGGGAGAGACTTTGCCCACCACTATGGTAATGTTCAAACAGTTCAACAACCCATTCTGGCACAAGCCTCAGACTGTGGCTATCATACTAGCATAACTTAGGGTTATAAGATCCAAGGCCAACCCCACTGACCTACAAGCATTCTTTTGCAAGTCTCAGTGCTTTTTTTCATGAGTCCCAGTGTTTTTGTCTTAATGGGGTAACCAACCCTTGTTGGCAGAACATTCCCCTTTCATGTCCTAGTGTTTTTATCATGCTAGAAGTTCTTCATTACTTGCATAAGGAATGCTAGGACCACAACATGAAGTGGTGTCTGAACATTGTTGATGAATTGGAAGTTGACTATTTTCTGTTCTGCAGCCAACAGCAGGATTTTGTCAATTTAAGGGAGGCATATCTAAACTAAAACAAGTGACAGATCACATCCACTGTGATGTCCAGCACTACCTCATTGGGATTATTGCCTGTGCAGCTCCACTAGAAGTCACCACCACCATTCATGCACTTACATCAGGAAGATGTCATTTTTTTTGAATTGACCTAATTTATCTGAATAATGATGAAACTAGTTTTCTAAGTTTCTGATTGTTCTGAAATCAGATGATTTAGAGTGTCAGATGTTTAGCTCATAAGACATTCAAACATTTGAGACAATTTAGAGCTTTAGTTTGTCAGAATTTCAGGTATTTCAGACATTTCAGACATCTATATTCACATAATATCTGACATTTCAGATGTTTCAAATACTTAGTTCATCATATACCCAAAAACTTTAAATAGTTCAGACATTTAGCTCATCATATATTCATATATTCAAACACTTCAGACACTTGTCCAATGTATATTCATCCATTCAGACACTTCAGACACTTAGACCATCATATATTCATCTGTTCACACACTTTAGACATTTAGTCCATCAAATATTTATCTGTTCAGACACTTCAGATACTTAGTCCATCATATATTCATCTATTCAGACACTTCAAACACTTAAACCATTATATATTCATACATTCAGACACTTCAGACACTCAGACCATTATATATTCATATATTCAGACACTTCAGACATTTAGTCCATTGTATATTCATCTATTCAGCCACTTCAGCCATTTAGACCATTATATATTTATACATTCAAATACTTCAGACATTTAGTTCATCATATATTCATCTATTCAGACACAACAGACACTCAGTCTACTATATATTTATCCATTTAGACACTTCAGATACTTAGTTCACCATATGTTCATTTATTCAGATACTTTAGAGTTTAGATATATAGTTTATCATATATTCATATATTCAGATGTGCTATTCTTTATAGATCAAACAAAACAGACATTTTTAAAAAATAATACTAACACCAATGATCCTAACTGATTTTAATCTTGGTAATCCTAACTTTAATAATTGATTCTGATCTTAGATAATGTATCAAAATGTAAATTTATAAAGTGTATGTTGGAAATCTGATTGGGCCATTGCAATAAGCAATGATAGTAATCACATAATAATGCTGATTGCCATCCAATTACAATTGTGATTGCATTGGAGCTGTGGACTTTTAAATGTCACCACAACTGATTGCAGCATATGCCCATTCCCCCATTCCCTCTGTATATTTCTTGAACATATCTAACTTTGAATTTTATGTTGAATGCCTAAGGAATTCAACAAGAAGGTCTGCTGCCCAACTTGTAATCAAGCATTCAACTGGCAAGGGCTTGTGACACATGAGTGCACATGTACAAAGGTGTTGCACAAGCAACAGGAAGACTGGCAATTGGCAAAGGAAATACAAAAGGCATGGAAGCCTGGTGAGTGTAGTTATTCTGTTTGCTTATTTTGAAGATTTAATAGTATATTCAAGTTCATGCAGTGCAACATGGACTGACCAATGGCAATCCATCTAATCAATCCAATAACACTATGGGTCCTTTGTGATCTCAACAAACATGTATGTTGAACTAGTTATTGGTATACTGGTCAGACTATTACTAATTCTCCTTTTTAACTGTACATGGACATACAGATTACAATGTTCCAGATGTTAATCTACATGGTAAGTGAATGGAAACACATTACTTTCTTATTCTGATCTTCTCTAGATGGGGAGCCTGCCAATTATAATGAGAAGGATGATATCAAGGTGGACTATCACCCTTATAGTGGCTGTGCTCTGAAAGTCCATCAATTTTTGGACTATCAGTGAAACCAGGCATCTAACAAGCCTTGCACCCCTCACAATGATCAGCTATGGAAACTGTTTTGCTCTTGTCTCAATTTTGAGATCGCAGAGCTAATACTCCATGCTACATTGAACAAGGATAAGACCAACAGGCTCATTAATCTCATCCACTGTGCTGTCAGTGGAAAAGAATCATTCATGCTCACAAGTCACAAGGAAATTGATAAGATATGGAGAGGCACTTCTCATCAATTTATGCCCATAAGCTGCTGATTGTGTATATGTCAATTATCTCATATATATGGTGTAGTTTGAATGTACTACCATATCTGTACTGTTTTGAAAGGACACACATCAGTTCAATGTATACTCTTGTGTTTTATGGGACTGAGTGATTGATCTGCTGAGACATCCACATATTGGACCCCATGCTGTCTTTGATGCAGAGCAGCTTTTTAAATATGATGGTAACATGTTTGTGTGGTTTATTGATGAACCATGGACAGCTGATGCATTCTGGAATGCCCAAGTAAGTGCTTTATTCTATTGTATCTTGTTTTGCATTGATACCTTTCTTTTACAGTCTGACTTCTCTGATCCTCAGGGAAAACCTCTTGCATTCATTTTATATTTGGACAAGACCAAGCTATCAACATTTGACACAGCAAAAGCATATCCAGTCATTGCACAACTGGCAAATTTACTAGTGAACATTTGAAATGGCAATGGGCTTGGTGGTGGTTGTATTGTTGGGTGGCTTCCTATCATTTGTTTCTCCATTGCATAGCCTTGTATGATGGTTGGCACTAACTCATCCAACAGGTGAAAGAGACACAGAAAGATAAACACAAATCTGCATTTGTCAATTTCAAGAATGTGGTCTGACATTGGCATTCCTGGTATTTTTGCAGTCTTTGATCATGTACTCAAAAACAGGTTTTTGGTTCAAAGGCTTAGAGGACATTCTCTGACTCCTTTTCCCTATCATTCTGATTCTATCTGATGACTATGAGGAGCAGTAAGTTTGTTTCACATATTAGTCTCTGTATTCATCTCTCTTGTGCCTTATGGGTGTGTTATGACTCTTATCCATGGTTTGTAAAGCAAATTTCCATGTCCAATTTGCCTCATTCTGAAGGATTGCCTAGCAATGCCTGGCATTTATCCATCATGCAACAGTACACAGTCAAAATCTGTTATTGAAATCACAAGAGCTACTAATTCCACAGATATAAAGGAAGTGTATCTGAAGGAATATTCACTCTGTGATGTTGACATGTGTGTACTAAATTAAATATTTATATTTTGTATGTAGCTCAGATGTTTAGAATGTATTTTCGGAGATGCTGGGTTCTGATCCTCATAGTGTACTCTTATGGGACTTGTTACAACTCACTTTGATCTGTGGGCAGGCTACCCTTCATTTCATTCCTTTCATAGTTATCAGGTTGTTCTTTTTCTTCTATTGGTCATATGTTCTGACATAACTTCAGACTCAGTTTCCTTTACAATAACATAGATACTCTGACTCATTCCTCATCATTGCCTCTATCCTTCATAGCCTCATTTCATGTTCATCATTTGATACTGCAGAATCCTCACCTTACTACAGATTCCTGTTCTTGCTGCAGACTATGCTTTCCTGTACTGATGGTTACCCAAGGTGTTCCTTTTCTGTTTTTCTTATCCTACTACAAGAGTATATAAAGCCATCAGTAGCATACTTGTATTTCCCTAAGCTAGATCTCCTCAATCATACTTGATTTGTGGACCTCATCTTTTCAGTTTGTCTGCCTAGACTCCTCACTCCACCTGAACTCTGAACTTGCTGTTCTTTGAGGCTACAACTTGAACCTACCCAGTACAAGTGTAACAAAAGATCTAGCTTAACACTCTGAAACCTTACATCTACAAGGACTATCAAGATTTTGTTGAACCCAAACCCAAATGCACTGTGGGCCAACCCCCACCAGAAAGGACCAAAGACCTCCAGACCATCTCTCACTAGGAATCCTCTCTTCACAGCACCACCTAGAACCCCATCTCCTTCCACACCACTGCCTGCCACTATGTCTGAACCGTCTGGATCTAACCCCATGACTGGAGTAGCTCCCTCCTCCCAATCTACCAACCCATTGACCACCATCCTTCCCCAAACTACCTCTCAACCAACAATCGTGACATCTCCTGGGAAGGAGCTCTCCCTAGCAAAACCTAATGACTTTGATGGAACAGAAACTAAGTTCCACCCCTAGATGAACTCAGTTCTCCTTTACCTTAAGATCAATGGGCACATCTACTTGGACAATGAAAAGAAGATCACATTAACTCTTTCCTACTATAAGAAAGGAGTTGCACTCAAATGGGCCTCCTTCTTCATAGAAGGAGCAATGAAGAACCAATCCTTCAGGACCTGGCAAGACTTTCTTAAGACACTGAATGCAACGTTTCAGACCACTGACATCAAGGGAGACGCACTTCATCAACTTCAAGGACTGGCACAAAAGAAGGAGGATATCCTCAGCTACATCACCTCTTTCCACTTACTGGCAACACAGGCTGGACTTAGTGATCAGATGGTCCTCTGCAGGCTCTTCATGGAAGGACTCCAACCTGCCCTTATGCAATGCATTTATCAATCTGAAACCATCCCTGCTACACTCGACGATTAATGCAAGAAGGTGGAACTCCTACACAATAACTGGAACAGATCTTGAACTATTGTATCCCAAACTGGATGTTACGATTTCTTTCCCTGTCTTAGTCATACAAATTCTGAACGTTATTTCTTTTTCTACAATTACTCACTTCTTCTTAGTCATTGGCCTGATGACTCATCATCTTTTCCTAATCGTAGTCTTTCCCTCACCTTCTTGAACATTCCATGCAATTCCATCGCATTCCTTTTGGTTACCTTGCTGACCACTTCCTGTGTATCATTAGTTCTTTCATATTCCATCGGTTTCTATACCTTAGGTATATAAACCTTCCCTCTCTTCTTACTCTCTTTTCCCTTAAGCTAGTTCTCCTCAGAGTACTCCCTGTACCTCTAGACTAGCAATCCATTGATCTTTCTCTTTGTCACCTCTCGTCTCTTTGAGCCTCCACCCATGCTCTGAACGGGAGCTTGTCCTTAGCACCTCTAGTCTCTGGGTACTCAGTTCACCATCTTGTGAACAGTACCTCAGTCTGATCAGCCATTAGCCTTTCAGTCACCTTCGTCCCAGCAGACCGTCTGTCTCCTGGCCCCTTCGGTCTAGTCAACAGCCATTGTCTAGTCATTGATAGTCCTAGTCACCTAATTGTTGCCTAGTGACTCTGAGGCGCCTTACCACTGCCCAGGCTTTAGAACCCTTAGCCCTAGTCGACCGACTGTCACCTAGTCTCAAGTCTTTAGTCCCTATAGGTTCTTCTGAGGCTACACTTTGCCCTACCCAGACCAAGTGTAACACTGGAAGTAACCACCCCTCCCTGCAAACTCACTCTAGATTTACAGTTATGCCTAAGATACAAGACCTGAATGCAATAGATGTTGATGCTGTACAACTCTCCCTCTCTGAACAAGAGGAGAGGATGAAGAAAGGATTATGCTTCAAATGTGGAAAACCTGGGGGACTGTCCTGGTCACCCAGGACTGGCAAAGAAGACAGAAGAACAAAAGGTAAAAGCAGTAGGAAAAGAGGAAGGAGTGGCAAAAATCAAAGAAGTTATGGATGAGGATGACACCACTTTCCTTTCTTAAATCATCAAGGACAACCAGTTGGATTTTTAGATGGAGGACTTGAATCAATGCCTGTTCCTCCCTTTGTAAAGTGTGCTCCCATAATTATTGCCAAGAATGCTACTTGTGCTCTCACCCTTCCCATCTGAGTAATCAAAGCAGGAGCCACTTTAAAAACCATTGATACTGCTGCCCTTATCAACTCTGAGACCAATATCTCTTGTATAGACTGGGACTTCATATGAAAGCATAAACTTCCAACTGAATGACTCTTCAAACCCATCACTGTCTGAAATGCCAATCATTCCACAAATAAACAAGGACCCATACACTTCACTTCCACCCTTTATATCCAAATAGGTCCCACTTTGCAGAAAGTAACATTCCATGTAATACAATGTGGAAGAGAGAATGTCATCTTAGGCATGCCTTGGTTCAAAGCCACCCAACTGAAGATAGACTGGAAGAAACAGACAGTGGAGATTGACCCTATGAAAGATAGATCCCTAGATCTCTACCTAATGCATCAAGGATCTCGTGCATCATACCTCACCAAAGGAAAACCACCTCCACCACCAATGAAACATTACTTTGCCAAAGAAGATGAACAAGAAGCAGTAATAAACTATATTGATTATGAGATGGCAGAAAGGTATACTAAACAAGCTTACTATACTTGTGCCATCAATAGGATTCAAAAATCAGCCACTAGATACTTCTCTAATGCCCCTACCACCCTACAATTGGAACGAATCATAAGAAAGACTACAACACCCACTCAATTAGCCATGGATGCAGACAAAATAGCAGTTAAACTTCTACCACAATATGAAGCTTACAGTGAGGTGTTCACCAAAGAAGGTGCTGACCACATTCCCCCCTCCAGACCATATGACCATCCTATAAACCTTGATGATACTTTCATCCCAAAAGTATCCAAAATCTATCCCTTATCTCCTGATGAACAAACCACAGCTGACAATTTCATTGATGAAAATCTGACATTAGGGAAGATCCAACCATCTAACTCCCCCCAAGCATCACCATTCTTCTTCATCAAAAAGAAAGATGGAGGCCTTCAACCATGTCAAGACTATCAATACCTCAATGAACATACTGTAAGAGACACCTATCCCCTTCCACTAATTTCCGACTTGACAGATAAACTATGAGGGGCCAAGATATTCACCAAGTTTGATGTACAATGGGGGTATAACAACGTATGTATAAAAGATAGCAACCAATGGAAAGCTGCTTTCATCACCCATTGAGGACTTTTTGAACCAACGGTCATGTTCTTCAAACTAATGAACTCACCACCAACCTTTCAGCAATTCATGAATGACTCTTTCTGAGATATGATTGCAGAAGGATGGTTGGTAATTTACATGGATGACTTACTGATCTTCTCCCCAGACAAGAAAATCCATGAAGAACAGACCAAATGAGTTCTCCAATGTATGAAAGAACTCGATCTTCATCTAAAACTAGAGAAGTGTAAATTCAATGTAGAACAAGTTGAATTCCTGGGTATGATCACCCAACCAGGGAGATTGGCAATGGACCCCATCAAACTCAAAGGGATCACAGATTGGCCTACCCCTACTAAAGTTAAAGATGTTCATTCCTTTTTGGGATTTGCTAATTTCTACAGAAGATTTGTCCTCAAGTACTCTGATATTACCAGACCCCTTCTTGACCTCACCAATAAAGACATGCCATGGAAATAGTCCAACAACTGCAACTCTGCCTTCTCCACCCTGAAAAGTATCTTTCTCTCTGAACCTGTCTTACACATCTCTAATACCTCTAGACAATTTGCAGTTGCAACCAATACATCCAGAGATGCATCTAGAGGATTGCTCCTTCAACAAGATGAAAACAGTGATTGGCATCCATATGGTTACATTTCTCAGACCTTTTCCTCTTCCAAACGAAACTATGACATTTACAACAGAGAACTTCTTACTATGATCTGTGCTCTTAAAACCTGGCAACATTATCTATGGAGCTCCCCCTTCCCAGTTCTAGTTGTGACTGACCATAAGAACTTGACCTATTTCAAGGAACCTCAAAAGCTGAACAGATGACAAGCATGTTGGCTTCTTGATATCCAAGATTATGACCTCAAAATTCACCACATCCTTGGATCATCTCTGTCTGCCCCCAATGCTCTATCTTGCCAACCTGACCTCCTCTTGCCAGATGCCAAAGGCAATAATGACCAAGCAGTTCTCCTTCCCCCAGACCTTTTTGTATCTCTCATTGACACTGCACTCTGCAACAAACTTTCCTCTTCTTCTTCTGCTGACCCATTGATGCTTGACTTCTTACAGACCATGGAAAATCTGCCTGCAAGATTCTGTTCCAGACTCTCAGACTGGAAATTCAATGGAAGTATTCTCTCATTTCAAGATAGGGTCTATGTGCCCAATGACACTGATCTTCATCGCCAGGTCATAGCACAACATCATGACCATCCTTCAGCCAGCCACCCAGGTGTTCTTAAAACCCATCAGCTTGTCTCTTCCAAATTCTGGTGGCCAGGCCTGGCTTCTTTTGTGCAATCTTATGTTGACAGTTGTGCTGTTTGCCAACAGAACAAGGCACACACACATCCTACTACTCCTCCTTTACTTCCTATTCCCTCCTCTGCCTCATGCTCTTTTGAACAAATATCCTGTGATTTGATTATGGACCTTCCACTTTCTTCTGGATTTGACTCCCTTTTGGTAGTGGTTAACCATGGGATTACTAAGGGGGTGATTCTCTGCCCTACTATGAAAACTGTTACTGCCAAAGGTATTGCCATTCTCTTTTTCAAAAAAGTATTCAAATGATTTGGACTTTATGATAAAATCATTTCTGACAGAGGACCCCAGTTTGCGTCTTCATTTGCTAAAGAGCTTGGATGGTTATTACATTATGATCTTTCCCTTTCTACTATGTACCACCCACAGACCAATGGAGAGACTGAACAAGTTAACCAGGAGATAGAAACATATCTGCAGATCTATTGCAGAAGTCGACTCAAGACCTGGACCAAATCCATCACTCTAGCCGAATTCACCCACAACCATCAACCCCATTCCATCACAAACCAGTCCCCCTTCTTCCTCATGATGGGCTACGAACCCCAAGCACTCCCCGACATCATCATCAAATTGAACCTTCCTGCTGCAGAGAACTGGATCAAAGCCCTGACTGTAGCCAGGAATGAAGCACTTGCTGCACACAACCTCATGCAGCAGGTAATGAAGAACTGACAGAATGTCTCCTTTACCCCTTTTGAAAAAGGAGATAAGGTTTGGTTAGAGGGAAGGAACCTTAATTGAACAGCCCCAGATCCAAAATTCTTGCTGAAAAGAGAAGGACTGTTTACCATCACTGAAGTACTCTCACCCATCACCTACAAACTGTGACTCCCTAGGACATGGCACATTCACAATATCTTCCATACCTCCCTTCTCTCCCCATATGTCAAAAACAAAATGCATGGCAAGAACTTCCCAACACCACCATCCAACTTGATTGGAGAGGAAGAACAATACAAGATTAAAGCAATGCTATGCCACAGAGGACCACCATCACAAAGGCAGTTCTTGATCAAATGGAAAGGCTATCCAACTAGTGACAACTCATGGGAACCCAAACAAAACCTGTCCAATGCCAAGGATGTCCTTGGGGATTATAAACAACAATATCCCACAGTTTGGCCCACAGTCACTCACCTCTCTACACAATTCCTCCATACTGCCAAATGTCTTTGTCATGGCCATTGAACTCTCCCAGATTGAAACCTCCTCCACCACCCATCATCTTGCTATGCTTCCCTCCCATGTTTTTCATTGTTGGGAATCTTCCAAGCTTGATTATATCCACATTGACCTCTTCCTCCATGACAGATCCTATGCAGAACCACTCTCTCATCTTCTTGATGAACAGTCTCTCTTCCATCTCCTAGTTCACTCTTTCCAGATGAATGTAGCATTATCCACCCTACTCCTCACTCAGGTCACTGGATGATTTGACCTGACACTCAGCGGACACACCCTCCAGACACAGAAAAGGGACCTCTTGAACACCCTTTATGACCTAAACTTTCAGTCAGTCATCAACTTTGTCTGAGAACATCATCAGGAATATTGTTCATCTCCCCCTCCTATTCCTGTACCATCTCCTCAAGCTCACATCATTGATTGATCCACCTCTCCTGCTCCTAGCAACTATCCCTCCACCTCCACCATCCAACTCACACCTCATGTCATTCACATCATCTTGGATTCTCTCCACTATACTGAGACTGATGACAAAGGTATCTACCTTTATGATCTGGAGCAGCAAGTGGAGGACTTGGCTCTGCACAATTCTGTGGATGGAGAACTCACAGATGATGCCAGCCAGGCCAACAAAACAGGATCCCCTACCCAGAACTGACTAGACCATCTCAATGACCAAGTCAATGGTCAAAGACCTGGTAGTCTTTGGGATAGATGGGAGGTAATGTTACAACTCACCTTGATCTGTGGGCAGGCTACCCTTCATTTCATTCCTTTCATAGTTATCAGGTTGTTCTTTTTCTTCTATTGGTCATATGTTCTGATATAACTTTGGACTCAGTTTCCTTTATGATGACATAGATATTCTGACTCATTCCTCGTCATTGCCTCTATCCTCCATAGCCTTGTTTCATGTTCATCATTTGATACTGTGGAATCCTCACCTTACTATAGATTCCTGTTCTTGCTGCAGACTATGCTTTCCTGTACTGATGGTTACCCAAGGTGTTCCTTTTCTGTTTTTCTTATCCTACCACAAGGGTATATAAAGCCATCAGTAGTATACTTGTATTTCCCTAAGCTAGATCTCCTCAATCATACTTGATTTGTGGACCTCATCTTTTCAGTTTGTCTGCCTAGACTCCTTGCTTCACCCAAACTCTGAACTTGCTGTTCTTTGAGACTACAACTTGAACCTACCTGGTACAAGCATAACAGGACTGTTTGCATGCACATAGAGGATTGTGGCAGGATCATCTGGGGAAACAGTTTGTGTTAATAATCAGCAACATGGGACATAATGTGCTGGCAACAATTGACAACAAGTTACATAGCAAGATGCTTGTTTTACATTGCTGACATTGTTCCTGTAGTTTCAATGCATTCTCTCAATGGCAGACACTTGAACATTTCTCACAGGTCATGGAGATATCATTCACTGATGGATCAAAGCACAAAGACATTTCAAAAGTCTGTTAGCCTCAAATTCATTTATACAACATCTAAATTTACAATGAATTTGATAGCTTTTACTGTTTGCTACACATCCTCTGATCAGCAAGCAACAACATCCTGTTGCTTACCAATTATTAAAATGCATCCAGCCATTTATTGATCTTGATGGCTATACAGCATTGCAAGTTCATATGGAAGAAACTATTATCACCAGTTGTAACATACTTTGAGTATTTTCAGAACAGATGATGGTAGGTTATCAGTTAGGGATCATACATGCATTGTTGAGTCCTCTATAGAGATATATCAGAATGACAAGTGCTTCTGACTCAGATAGCTCTGAATGTGAGTTGGCAATACCATTCAAAAATTTAGATAACTTTGACATGAATGCTACCTCAAGCAATAATGACCCCACTGACACTAAACCTTGACCTGCTGAGAAGAACTGGAACTTCCCAAAAATGCATACAAATTGTCATTCATTTGATGACATCATGTTAAAAGGTGTTACATGAAACTATAACACAAAGCTCAATGAAAGCATACACTGGCCTCTCAAAAACATTTATCAAGACTGTATGAACTTCAAGAACATTGCTGAACAGGTCAGTTGTCTATTAATACTAGTGTGTTCTGAACTAACAATGTGATTTAATTTTTAATTCAATCAGATCCTTCAGGTTGATTACAAGTTGGTGATTGTACATGGGATGTACATCAGGCTGGATGATTTACACAAATATATGTCCCAGCACCTCCATGATCAAGACATGGAAGAAGGTACTCAGCCGGTGTCAATGGAACCAACTGGATCTGCTGTTGCTTTTGATTATAGTGCTCACATCCAATTAGGCTCAAAATAAGATGTCATGTCATTTCAGGACCTGGAGGATGCACACAGATCAGATGCAGCATTTTGAAATTTCTGTATCAATCTTAACAACTTCCTCAACATTCTACTTCCTAATTCTGGCATTCTGCTTCCAGGCAGAAAGTGTATGCAGTTTATGGCTGCTAATATGGTGGTGTTTCTTATATACATATATACTGGATTTTACTAACAATGACTCCCTCTGACAGATTGTTGAACACCATTTTTTACAGGTCAATTATGAGTCATTGGTGGATTGGAAACAACACACTGATTACCTGCAGTGTAGTCCTTCCTTCCATAATGCCACAAGATATGACTATGTCATGGTGCATGGGGAAAATAAGCCCTTCTTTGCATAACTCATACTCTTATTCACATGTTGGGTGGACAACCAAACTTACCTGCTGGTGCTCATACAACCATACAATATGCTGATTGGCCAACAGAGATGCAAAGACAAAGATCTTGGCTTTTGGTGCATTCATGTGAAAGTGTGGGTATCCTCTATATTCATATTGTGCTGATCTGTTATCTGTAGAGCAATGGTGGTACTGGACTTTGATGAACTTGGGGATTATCTCATGATCAATGGAATAGACACTGACATGTTCTTGTGGATTATTGTATTATGAAGAGGTGTAGGATTTTAAGTACTACCATGTTACTCTCAGACTATGTATCCAACTTGTTGCATGTTGATTTGTTGTGTGTTGATTTGTTACATGTTGATTATCAATCAATCAACTCATCAGAGGTGTGGCTGTGTCCAAATCTCTCTCATTGATGATAACCCACCATTTGGGTTCAGATGAACTCCTCCACTAAGTATTATGCCCAGGTTCTGAATTACTGCAGTCCCACACAAGATAGTTCAAACAAAAAGGCATAGGTACATCAAAAATTTCTCTTTTTCACTATGGATTGAATAACTTAATTGCAACATGACCAGAACTTGTTGGGGGCCAGAGTGCCTCATTCATACCAGTCCCCATCAGAAACAGGCCAATGCGCCTAGCGCAGTTACAGAGCAGTGATATAGCATGACCAATAACAAGGGACATGGTAAGTGTGTCTGTTTTTTTTCTTTATTCAGACCAGGTGTGGCCAGAGGGAAGTTGTGGAGGATTGGTGGTCATTTTACTATGATCAATATCATCCTGGGTGATTGCCATCAAGCTTGATTCCTGGCTTGAGTATAAGTCTATCTAGGATTCCCTTTTCAGCCACTACATCCTATTTACTACACTGCTTTCCCATCTGTGCTCTCATTCTTACTCTTTTTCATCCCCCAGCAAACATCTATCCACCCATGGCAGATGCTCCTGCACATAGACTTGACCTTCAAGTTGGTGGAAAGTACCAACTATGCAAAAAGATCAACTCTGGTTCCTTTGGTGCATGGCCACTCTTTCCCCCTTCACATATGTTCTGACCCACCCCAGGTGACATTTACCTTGAGATCATTGAAGTATATCCACTATTTGTTATAAAATTTTATTGTTACTGTTTTATAGATGCCATTTGACCACAGAGCATTCAGAGAAGCTTTCAAGATAGCAGTCTATAAGATATACTATCCTGAAAACTTCAATTTTGTGGACCAATCTGGCACACCTATCTCTTGTACTAGCCCAGAAACAGCAGCTACCATCTATGGCTGGGTAAATAACTTAACTTTCTGTTTCTATACTAATACTAACTCAATCTTGAGTTGATTGCTGCACTCACAGAATACCAGTGTCACAGCATTTATCTCACGTACAAATGCAAGGCATAAGAATACTGGGAATATCATTCAGAATATACAAAAGTTCTTTAGAAACATTGTGTTGGAAATAGGAACTAATAACCAGTCTATCAGTGAGAGAAGAGTTTGGCATGAGAAATTCACTCAGTTTCTTTCTCTTTGGATAGCTACTATTGTTATCTTTGTACTATCAGTGTTGTTTTATACCTGTACCTGACTATGTTGTTCCTTCTTATTCTATATAAACTTTCAATTATAAAGCAATCAAAGTCATCCTTAACAATTATTTAAACATACTGTGCCTTGACATTAATAAATGACTACTAGATCAGAAACATGCCAATTACTAATCAGGAAATTGATGAAAAAAGATAAACCTATATAGAGCTCTATCTAAGATATAAAGTCTTTAATATCTATGATTATGATATACTCTCAGACAATGCTATATACTTTCTAGTAGTGTTTATAGTATAGATCATACTTGACATTCTTATTGAGTTGGTCATATGTGTCTATTTAATAATGGTATTCAATAATCAGAACAGTATCAGATTGAATATAAATTATCATTAAATGACACTATGATTATATGTTGATCAGAAAAAGATATATTTTATCATATCATATCAACTCAATTTTAAGATGATCAACAAGTAATCATAATGCTTATCATATGATCAGTAAATTATATATATTGTCAGACAAATAAGCATGATTATTATATAATCACCTTATGATCTATAAATTATACTTGTTGTCAGATTAATGTCAGACTGAGATAGGAACTATCAAATATAAAATGTCTTCTAGAGAAAATATACCTTTGGCTGATTAATATCTTTATGATTTATAAATGGTCAATATATATATACATATATCTATGTATATCCAAATGATTAAGGTTTATCACAAGTATCTGGAAATATCTATTCTTCACCAATTTCCTGATGCTGCATGCCTTGTTCAGATGTGTGAGCAACTTGTTGGCTGGGACTTAGTCAAAACTCAAAATGTACTTAAGAACTACTTATTACTTGACAGAGTCTATTCACTTGAACAAGTTGCTCAAAAGTCAATAAGTCATTCATAAGTAATGTTTAGCTTCACTGATGTTAAAGACCAATGGGCAAAAACTAGACATGGTTTCTTTACATGCTAAGGTGGCAAAGAGGGTGCAAGACAGGATTGGCAACAGAGACAAGAGGAACAGATCCAAGGTGTAGCCGTGTCCCAATGAGACTCATTCCAGAGGGATTTACTCCAACAGCAGTGGACATATGATGGGCTGGATGGTGTGTACTGCATTGTGGAGTGATCTACAAGTGGTGCACTGCTCATCAGGGGGCAGCTCTTGTCAGTGGTTCTGTGGTTCATGATCTTGCAACTGGTGCTGAATAAAGTGTAGACATTGATACTCATTAGGAATTGGGGAGAGGTGTGGCTAGGGCCTGTTGAAATTACTAGTGTATGTTATGATTTCTTTCTCTTTTACTTAGTCATACAAGTTCTGGACAATATTTCTTTTCCTACAATTACTCACTCCCTCTTAGTCATCAGCCCGATGACCCATCATCATTCCTAATCATAGTTTATTCCATCATCTTCTTGGACATTCCATGTAGTCATCCTGCTGACAGATCCTATGTACATTAGTTCTTTCATATTCCATCAGTTTCTATACCTTAGGTATATAAACTCTTCCTCTTCTTCCTTCCTTTCTTTTCTTTAAGCTAGTTCTCCTCAGAGTCACCACTTGTATCTCTAGACTAGCAAATCCATTGATCTTCCGTTCTATTGCTCTTCGTCTCTTTAAGCCTCCACCCATGCTCTGAACAGGTAGTTTGTCCTTTGAAGCTCTAGCCCCAGGTGTCCAGTTCACCGTCCTGTGAGCAACACCTTGACCCAATCAGCCATTAGCCTTTCAGTTACCTTTGACCCAGTTGACTATCTGTCATCTGAGTACCTCAGAAAGTCCTAGCCACCTAGTCAGTGTCTATAGACTCTAAACAACCAATCAGCGTTTAGCCCTATGACTTCAGCCTAGTTGATCCTCATCATCTAGTCTCTCTAGTTCAAGTCTTTAGTTTTCTGAGGCTATGCTTTGTCCTACCTGGATCAAGCATAACAATGTATTAACATTAGTAATGAGTACTAATCATTTGTCTGTCATGCTAATGATCATTAGGATAAGAATCCTAATGATGTCTGTCACACTATTAATGAATTATCCTAATCACATTAGGATAACATATATTAATATCAATATGTAATGATACTATCCACCATTCCTAATGTACCACATATGGAATAAGTGACACATGTCAATCATTAATGATTGACATCTGACATGACACTTTGATCCTAGTGTCAATCCTTATTGATCCTATGATCCTAAAGATTCCTATTGACAATCTAAACAATAGGAAGTATTATCTATTG